>CAUYPK010037587.1:0-21395 GCA_963574355.1 Loris lydekkerianus | reverse complement strand
AAGTATGACAGTGGAGCTTTAATAGGGATTGTATTAAAATTGTATATTGCTTTGGGTAGTATGGACATTTTAATAATGTTGATTTTTTCCAGCCATTTGTTAACATTTTCAGCTATTTCTTTTCTTAGAGTTTCATAGTTCTCTTTATAGAGATCTTTCACGTCCTTTGTTAGAGAAACTCCCAAATATTATGTCTTCTTTGGCACTACTACTCTATGGAATAGAGTCCTTAACTGTTTTTCAGCTTGACTATTGTTGGTATATACAAGGCTACCGATTTATGAATGTTGATTTTGTAACCTGAGACATTGCTGTATTCCTTGATCACTTCTAAGAGTTTTGTAGTAGAATCCCTGGTGTTTTCCAGATATACAATCATATCATCTGTGAAGAGCGAAAGTTTGATCTGTTCTGGCCCTGTATGAATACCCTTGATCGCCTTTTCTTCCCTAATTGATAAAACTTCTATTACAATGTTAAAGAACAGTGGAGACAATGGGCAGCCTTGTGTGGTTCCTGATATGAGTGGAAATGATTTCCACTTAACTCCAGTCCATACAAAATTTGCTGTGGGTTTGCTGTAGATGGCCTCTATCAGTTTAAGAAATGTCCCTTCTATACCAATTTTCTTAAGTGCTCTGATCATGAAGGGATGCTGGATATTATCAAAAGCTTTTTCTGCATCAATTGAGAGACTCATATGGTCTTTGTTTTTTAATTTATTTATGTGCTGAATTATACTTATAGATTTACGGATATTGAACCAGCTTGAGACCCTGTGATAAAACCAACTTGGTCATGATGTACAATTTGTTTGATGTGTTGCTGAATTCTGTTTGTTAGGATCTTGTTGAATATTTTTGCATCTATATTCATTAGTGATATTGGTCTATAATTTTCTTTTCTTGTTGGGTCTTTTCCTGGTTTGGGGATCAGAGTGATGTTTGCTTCATAGAATGTGTTGGGTGGTCTTCCTTCTTTTTCTACATTTTGGAACAGGTTGAGTAATATAGGTACTAATTCCTCGTTAAAGGTGAAACCATCTGGTCCCGGGCTTTTCTTTTTAGGGAGGTTTTGTATGGTTGATGCTATTTCCGAACTTGATATGGGCCTGTTCAACATTTCCACTTGATTCTGGCTAAGTCTTGGAAGGTGATGTGCTTCCAAGTATTGGTCAATTACCTTCATTTTTATATTTCTGAAAATAAAGTTTCTTGTAATATTCATTAAGGATTTTTTGAATTTCTGAGGAGTCTGTTGTTATTTCGTCTTTGTCGTTTCTGATTGATGAGATTAGAGGTTTTACTCTTTTTTTTTCTGGTTAGGTTAGCCCCAGGTTTATTTATTTTATTGACCTTTTCAAAAAACTAGCTTTTTGATTTATTGATCTGTTGTGTGATTCTTTTGTTTTCAATTTCATTTAATTCTGCTCTAATTTTGGTTATTTCTTTTTTTCTACTGGGTTTGGGGTTGAAATGATCTTCCTTTTCCAGTTACTTGAGATGTCCCATTAAGTTGTTAACTTCCTCTCTTTCCGTTCTCTTGAGGAAGGCTTGCAGTGCTATAAATTTCCCTCTTAGGACAGCCTTTACCATATCCCAGAGGTTCTGATAATTCATGTCTTCATTGTTGTTTTGTTCCAAAAATTTGGCAATTTCCTTCTTAATCTCATTTCTGACCCAGCTATCATTCAGCATAAGGTTATTTAACTTCCATGTTTTTGTATGAGATTCCTATTGTTACTGAGCTCAACTTTTATTCCATGGTGGTCCAAGAAGATACAAGGAATAATTTCTGGGGTTGAAAGTTATTTTTCTTTAGGAGATTAAAAGTTGATGACCACCCTCTTCTGGCTTGAAAAGTTTCAGCACAGAGATCTGCAGTCATTCTAATATTCTTCCCTTTGTAGGTAATAGATTTCTTACGTCTGGCTAGCTTTCAGAATTTTCTCCTTCATATTAAGTTTAGTTTAGTTAACTTTAGTGTAGTTAATTATTATATGCCTGAGGGATGTCTTATTGGGATTGAGTCATGCTGGGGTTCTGAAACTGTCTGCTATCTGAATTTCAGAATCTCTTGGCATGTCTGAAAAAATTCTCTTTCATAATTTCATGGAGATGGGCCTCTGTGCCTTGCGAGGCCACTTCATCACTTTCAGGGATTCCAGTGAAGCGGGTATTAGCCTTCTTCGAATTATCCCAGAGCTCTCTGAGAGAATGATCCATTTTTCCTCTCCATTTCTCTTCCTGTTTGAGAGTTTGGGAGCTTTGTCTTCAATGTCAGAAATCCTTTCTTCTGCTTGCTCCACTCTGTTACTGAGGGATTCTACTGCATTTTTCAGGTCTTTGAGGGCTACAAATTCTTGCTTCAGTGCCTTTAAATTCATTAAATTCTTGAGACAACTTTTAAATTTCTCCTCAAATTTCTAATTCTGACTTTTGAATTGCTGCTCAAATTTCTAATTCCAAATTTTCCTCCATTTTATTAATCTTATTTGCAATTCAAATTCTGAATTCAATTTCTGACATCTTGTTCAGCTGTTTATGAATTGGATCTTCCATTACATTTGTCATATCTTTCCTTGGGGGGGAGGGGGTTGATCTATTCTGCTTATTCATGTTACCAGAGTTTTTCTGCTGATTCCACCCTATGATTGTTTTATACCATTTGATTTTTCCCTTGGAGCTTTGTCGAGGACCCATACAGTGCTATGGACTGAGAAACTGGGAAACTGTTTGGTGTGGTGGGGCTAAGTGGTTCTGTCTTGTTTTCAGCTGGTCTTTGTCCAACCCTAGTGAAACAGTTAGTCTGGGTTGAAGTCTCGGCTGTGTAGAAATACCAGCAATTAAGTCACCCCACCCCCTACAGGCAACAATTGGAAAAGGAAAATCAAACCTTCCTACAACCACACATCCAGGGCACCACCTGAATAGTCCTCAGGTGATTGGCTCAGTTCAAAGGGTCAAAATCAATTGTCTCAGTCAGCACATGTCTCAGGTGGGAGAGTTTAAAAGGTGTGTGGCAACTGGATCACAGGGGTCTGGTGACTACTCTGATATGGCTTGCTCCAGTGCTGCGTGGAGTCAGGAGGAGCCACCCAGCAAATAGATCAGTCTGGGAAGGTTGATGCCTCCTTCCCCACCTTGCACCTCTGTCATACCCAGTCACTGATAGTCCCGCAGGGTTTTGACCCAGTTGCCTTTGGTGAATAGATACTCAAGGGGTTTGCACCTGCTTGAAGGAAATCTATTTCTGCTCAGCCAGGCTGCTGTGCTCTGCCTCTATCTAGCAGGGGGTGGTGAGCGCTTCATGGATGCTGGGGGGTGTTCACTCAGTTCCAGCTCTGCCCCTAATTGATGTTACTGACCAAACAGAACAGAACAACTTTGCGGGAGTTTGTTTCTGTCCCTGCTAAATTCCCCTGCAGAAGAGAAGCTGTTTTGAGTTCCCAGAGCCTGCGCCTCAGGCCCTGTCTTTGCTCCTGCAGGTTTGTATTCGGTTATATATCAGTTGTAGCCTCCTGTCTTCCTTTGTCTATAGGCTGATGATCCCCTGAGTGCCAGGTGTGTTGTAGGCTCAGTAATGCAATCCTCTATGTCAGCCCTCCCTGGGAACTTCCTGGGTCTGTGAGTGTGTTTCTAGTTCCTATGCTCCACCGAGTCCGGTACTGCCTCAGGCAAACCCTTTACTCACGGAGCCTGCATTTCCATCCTTGATCTGTTCCGTGGTGGTTGCCGCCTGAGTAGATGCCTGGCCTCCTCTGGTTGCCCAGGGAGACAGGGGGTGTGGCTTCAGAATATCCAGGAGTGAGCCCTATCATTGCTAAAAGATGGCTGGTGCTCTGAGCCTTGGGGCACCGCTGCTCCGGCGTGGTTCCCTCTCAGCCGACCATCCTCTCCTCACTCCCGTGCCCCAGAGTCAGCACTGACCAGCTGAAGTTTAAGTACTATCCACACCCCTTAAGATTTCCCCTAAGAATCTGGACTTCTGGGGGACAGGCCTCCAGATCTCAGAGTGAGAGTGGAGGGGAGTGCTGGGAGCTTAGAGTTGAAGGTAGAGAATATATACAGTTTTATACAGTTTTATGCCTGGCAGGAGAATGCTGTTGCACCCTAGTAGGTGAGGTAGGTTCAGTTTTTAGAGGGTCTCTCCCGTGGAGTACAGTGGGAGGACCTTTGAACTCTGCTTGTTTGTTTGTGGGGCACTCTGAGCCATTCTCATGGGGGAGGGGACTTCCATCTGCTTGGTGATGGATTTTGTACCTTTTGTTTGTATCCCTGGGGTTGCAGCTCGCCTCAGAGGAGTTGATGTGCGTTCTTCAACCTCCTCTCTTGGTGCAGCTCAAATCCACCAGGTTACTTGCTAACTTTCTGTCCTTTAACTCTCCTTTTGGATGGGAGCGAGCCTCTGTGGAAAGCTGGCTTCAGTAAGCCATCTTGTCTCCGCTCCTTCTCTTTGCCTTGGAGGTGTTCCAAATTTTCTGTAATGAAGTCTTCTCTGGAAGAATGTCCTTGCTACCTTCCAGAGCTCCCCCAGGGGGCAGTAGAGCACAGAGGTCAAAAGATGGTTTTTGGCCTAAGAGACAGACTTGAGAATACACATTTGTAAAGTGTATTTGTAAAGTTGACACATTTGTAAACTTGACACCAGCACCATCTCATAAGACTGCTGGGAAGATGCCATGAGATGATGTTGGTCTGGTGTTTGGTACAGGGATTAGTACATTTGCTGTTACTATTCCTGGCCTCTTTCTTTCCATATGGTCCTGTGAAGCTGATCCATTGGAGCTAATGAAAGGCTGAAAAAGGAATGCAAAGTAGACCAAATCAAAGGGGCTCAAACACTAGCCTCAGCTCTCCAGCATCCAGTCAATTCTCTGGGATCCCAGAGAAGAGGGGATTTCAACTGGGTGGCAGAGGGACCTTCTTTCAGTAGCCAGGCAGTGGGGACTGGGCGTAGACTAAGAACAGAGAGGAAGCTGCTACAGTGGAACAGGTGGCACAATCACCTTATTGGTAAAAGAACTATATTTCCTTTCTGGAAATATATCCAGAGGCAGATGTGTTAACTTCATCCTAGTAGCCAGAGGTAGGGATGGGTGACATTTGTGCAGTTTGGCACAAACTGAATGGCTTCTGAATGATACTGAGTGGTCCCAAGTGAAGTGTCAGAGATTTAGTAACTTCTGGAGTGGAGGGCATCATACTTTCTGTAACAGACCAGATAGCAAATGTTTTAGGGTTTGTGGGCCGCATGATCTCTCAGATCTGTGCCTGTAGTGTGACAACACCCAGAAACAACACATAAAGGAATGGGTGTCATTGTGTTCCAATAGGACTTTGCTGACAAAGCCAGGCAGCAGACTGCATTTGGCCAGAGGGTCACAGTTCGATCAGCCCTGTTCTCTTTTTCCATTGCTGTCCTGCAGAACTTTCTGTGATGATGGAAGGGTGCTTTCCATGCTGTGCAAAATGGGAACCATTAGCCACACACAGTCACTAAGCCTTTAAATGGGGTTCGTTGGACTGGGGAACTCATTTTTAATTTTTATTAAATCTGAGTTAGTTTCAATTTTAGAAGTCACATGTAGCTAGTTACTGCCAGCCCTGCATTACAGGAGGAGGAGAGGTAGCACAAAGAAAGGAAGTGATTTGTTTAAGGTCTGGCCCCAACCTTTGGGTCCCAGCCTTTCCTTGCTCCATGGTATGAAGTAGCCTGACCCCAAGAACTGCTCGAGTGATGAGGTAGGAGAACTGGGTGCTGATCCACCACCTGCCCAGGCTGCGGGACCTCGGCAAAGTCATCGACCTTGTCGCTCTTCTCTTTCTTCATTTGTACTGTGGAGGCCACACCCCAACCTCAGCCGTTTCCCATTCACCAGTGAGGGTTTCTCAGAGGATCACACAAGACAATGTAAGCAAAGGCCTTTTGAATACTTTAAAGCACCCTGGGAGGTTCAGGATGTTCTGCATTAATTTATCTAACCTGAGGTAGAAAAGTGAAATGTTGGCTATGAAAGACTGGAGGAAGCTGTGTGATTCATCACTTGCTGAAGCTCTCCTAGGTTAAATCTCTCTTCCAGTGAATTTCCTGGGGAGAATTCAGGGCTGTGTTCCAGCTAACAAATTCATCCCTTTGCTTTGACTCTGAACCAAATTCTGGGATGGCATCAAAGCCAGCCTCTCAGGAGTCCCTGGGAACCGTCTGAGCCCCATGCCCTCTGATCCTTCCCTATCTCTGTGCTGGAGACGGTCCTGGTCCTGCTATCCCCCACTCCTTGCAGACTCCATTATACCCCTGGTCCTGGTACTGCTGCCCTCCCCTTGTCTTGATTATTAAATCAGTGCCCACTTGGTCCTGTTGAGGGAGGAAACTCAGGCCCTGACTTTCTTTCCAGAGGAGGATGTGGGGGAAGGTGGGGAGGGTCCATAGCATCACATCCTGAGTTGGTTCCCCTGTGAGAAGAGTCAGGAAGAAGAGGAGGTGAATAGGGAAAGCAAACATACCCTGAAAGGGAAAGTAAGATTCTCAGCAAGACCCTCAAGCTGAGGTTCTTTCCCTGTCAATGGTCAGATGTGAGAAGTATTTCAAAAACCCTGAGCACAGGGCTTCTCCCCAGAAACAGATGATTCCAGATGGAATGGGGCAGGGGCCTTGTGAAGCAAGATTACTGGGCCCATAGGAACACTCTGTCAAGCTCTGTGTATGAAACAGTTCATTATTTAAAAGGAAGGGAGCTCTGAATCCCACTATTCCTCTCCCACCTCATAGTGGTGTCATTGAAGAAAGATACAATCAGAACTTTAAAAGGAACCAAATGGGAGGTGTGGTCACAGATCCTGGTCTGTAAACACTTTTGCTGGAACCTAAGAACCTAGGCAGCATTTCCCTAGTTTCTATGAGGTTTTGATTCCTAACTGGTCACTAAAGGTCACTGACCTCTCCCTGGGGGCCAAGAAAATTGAGGGGCTCTCCTGCAGGGAGGGATGGAAAGCCTCCCTCAAGGGCTCAAGGGACTCTAGGTGAAGGCCTTTCTGTACTTTTCCTTCCCTTGGCAGCAGGAGGCCAGGATCACAGAGCAGGAGGGTTCAGCCCAGGCTTGGTGCCAGCCAGTTCCAAAAGGCACTGATGAACATCCAGGTAAACAGAGTCAGAAATGTCTCTGACTTGGCTTCCTGGCTTCCTGGCTCAGAACCAGGGTCTGCTGCCTTTGGCTCCCCTGCCAAGGAATGACCAGGAAGCTGTGACAATAGTTCAGACAGGAGACTGGCTCACTCACTTACCAATGCCCAGTTCACAGGCCTCTACAGTCAGGGGAGAGGCAGGACAGAGGCATGGATGCATGTCAGGCCTGAGAGGAGGGGCCACACTGCCCAGTTTCTATAACTTTCCTTCAGCAGCTGCTGGGCCTGTTTCCTTTTTCCCTTCCTTCCCGCCTCCCTCCTTCCTTCTTATTTAAGTTTAATTTAAATGTTATATTTTAAATTTGTTTGAGATCGAATTCCAGAAAAGTTAAGAATGTGGGTGGGTAACTTTTTTTTTCATTTTACAAATTTTATTTTATTTTTTATTATTAGAGATCTCAATGTCTGCTTTTGTGCTTTCTCACACCTGTCATACAGAGCCTCTCAGTAAAACACTGAAGGATTTTAGTTTGATTCAGTTAATTAAAAACGTATAACCCACTTATCAGAGAGATGGAAAAAGGAAAATTGCTTACCAGGAACTGGGGAGGGGAGATGGGCAGGGGTTGGTCAGGGGGAGCTGAGTGCAGTTTGGGAAGATGAAGAAGTTCCCGAGTGGGATGGGGGTGATGGTCATGCACCAGTGTGAATGTGCTTGACGGTGCTCTTGGAAATGGTAAAAATGGTAAATTCTATGGTAGGTGCATTTTACCACAATTAAAACAAAATCATAAACGTAACGAGCAGGCAATTTGCTATCTTACAAAGGTGCTGTGCATTTAAGCTTTTTGAAGCTGGGGTGTGTGCCTGTGTGTTTTGTTATTGTTGTTGTTACGCTGTGTTTCATTTCCCTGACTGACTTGGGGACCTCTTAGTTGAAATTGGTCTTTTGGTGTTTATTAATAGCATATTCCTTAATTCCAAGGTGAAATTGCGTTCTTTGACATTATATCTTTTAAAAGAAGACTTCCCATTTCTGAGGTGAACAAAGTTCACAGAGGTACTCTTTGGTCCACTTTTTTTGAGACATAATTTTGCTTAATCATTTTTCTCTTCTTTGAATGTTCTCTGAAAACAGCCCCTCCCCTCAGTGTACCAGCTGTCCCCTCCCTTCCCTCACCCCCTAACCTCCCAGGGGACACCTTAGAGCTCAGTGATGTCCCACCAAGTGAGGTCCTCCTCCCCCTGCCAGGTGTTGCTCATAGAGCTCTAAAGCACTGGATTCCCCATGACCATCTGAGGCCACTGGGGGTCCCCATCTGCAAAATGAGTAGGTCCCTCAAATCCAATGGTGACCACAAAGCAAACCTAGTAGTGCCACCCTTAGGCTGAGAACAGCTCCACACTGGAGTACCACAGAGCCTGCCTCAAATGGGGGCATGTGAATTAAATGGGGTAATTATGAAGACCCCAGAATAGTGCCTCAACAGAGTGTTCCTCGGTAAATGTGGAATATTCTTATCATTGTCTTTGCTTCTGTTACTGAAATCACCACTAGTCTAATTGGGACCCACATGTTATAATGCAGAACCCCCACCACCACTTCAGTTGTGTTTGCCAGCAGAGGGCAATAGTTCAAGGTCATCACAGATGGGGTGAGGAAGAGTATGGGACAGGATCAAGGGAGCATCTCTTTGTGTCTCATGTCCCCAGCCCTCTCTTCTGGAGGGCACCATCACTCATTCAAGCTGTGAGGTTCACCCCTCATTTGAGCCTGCAAGAAACTCAGCTCAAAATCAATTCTTTATTTTCTATGTGCAGGGACTGGGCGGTGGGGTGCATACCCATGATAGGGTCTTCCCTTTCTGGACTTTTCTTTCAAATTATGTAGATCTGGAGATGCTTCCCTTCTGCTCTCCTTTGGAGGGAGATATTAGTCTAACCCAGGTTGGTGAAACCTCGGAGAAATTTTTCTCAACCTGCAGTGGGCACATAGACCACCAAAAGATCTCAAAAAATGCAGATTCTGACTCACTTGGTATAGGTTTCTACCAAGTTCCGGTGGATGCTGACACTTCTAGTGTGTGGACCACATTTCAAGTAGCAAGTCCATGTTATGGGCAGTGGCACCAGGGAACTTTGTGTGATAGGGAAGAAACAAAGTGGGCTGATCCCAGACACTGCCCATTGAGAGTAATATCAACTATTTCCGGCCTTGTCCTGGCTCTGGTCACTGGAGAGAAGACCCCTCTGGCTGTGACAGCCACATAAGCCCCTTTTGTAGTGAGAGTGGAGCTGTAAACCAGAAGGATGGTGTGGAAGGAAAGTGCAGGACCAATTAGGAGCTCAGATTCCTGTCAACTTAGTGCAGGACCAATTAGGAGCTCAGATTCCTGTCAACTTAACTTGCCTAGGGCATCAATAAAGCCCCGGGGAGTGCTCAGGGTGATAGAAAGTTCCAGACACACCTCACAAACACCTTTCTGCTTTTTGTTTTTGGTAATCTTCCTGCCTAACAAGGAAGCAAAACTGACTTGCCTTCTTTCTGCCTAGGCCAGGAATCTAACCAGAATTTTCTTGGGCATACACATGCCTTGGTCCCAGGAGGAGTGAGGGGAGGGTCATCGGAGCCTGTGTTTTCATGCTGAAGGCTCTTTGGGGGCTCCACAGACCTGCCTTTCTTGGCCCTAGACCGAATGGTGGGTTTACTGTGGCAGGAAACAATACTAGGTGGAGGGTTTGGTCCTTGCTCTCTCCAGCTGGCTGACACTTCCTTCCCCTCTATGCTCACTTGCTTCCCCCAGATCTTTGAAGAAATCTCAGTAATTCACTACATCAGAGTCTATCACCTAAGCATCAAAAATCCTGCTTCCCTCACACTCAGGAGGGCTCACCAGGAAGGCCTACGATGAGGGAACACATCCCAGCCCACAGCCTGTTCCGGAAGGAAGGGTTAAACTCCCAAAGCAGTTAGTGGAAATCAAAGAGCCGCACATGCTCATTATCTCACAACAAACAGATCAGGTTAATAGCTGTCTGCTGGTTTGAACGCTGACAAACGGTATGTTCTTTCTTCCCCAGTGTCTGCCAGTGTCTGTGACTTGACATTATACTAGTGGTTTAATCCCAGAAGTTTCCTTAGGTGTTTTACATACTCTTTCCTGAATACTGACTCAAAGGATTTTAATAATTACTATGTTCAATGGGAAATCCTTTCCCCTCTCTAATCCCTTCTTGTGGAAAAGTTGGCCTGTGTTCCCTGGGGGCTGCCTGCATCTCCTCCAGCAGCTCTGAGCCCATTTTTATGTAATGGGAATGAACACGGAGCCACCCACAGACCTGAGTGTGGCCTGAGCTGGCAGCAGTGAGGGCAGGTGCCTGGCTATCTATGACCACCCCCAGCTTTGCCCCCCTTCATCCTCTTTTCTCTGGCTGGTGTCCCAGAGCCAGGATGGAGGTGGGGCTGACAGAGGAGGCCCCAAAAGGTTGGGACTGACCCCCTGGGCACCTGAAAAGGCCTATTATACCCCTCTCTTCTGGTCAAGCCCTGTGTGATTCCCGGGGAAGTGCTCCCAGGGCTCTGGACACAAGGGAGGGTTGGAGGAGGCCCATCTGATAGGAATATCCTCATGCCATGGCCAGGAAGAGTGTCATTTGGTCTTATCCTTTGTACAATCGAGTGATAAAGTGGCCATAGGGCCAGATGTGAGCAAGGCAGTGAGTGGACCTGGAGGGAGAGAGTGGTTCCCTAAGAAAGAACCCCCTGAAATTCTTGCATATGAGGATGTATTTAGACATGCAGTGACCCGGAAATCCCACAAACAACAATGAAAAATGAAGACGGCAGCATCTCCATCCATGAAACAAGCACCTGAGGCTCACTTCAGGCTCCTGAGGCTCCTGTGTGTCCACAGGCCTGGCCAGCTCCTGCCATGCCTGGTCTGGGTAGCTCTGGGCCTGTCTGGTGTCCTGCTGGCCATCCTGGCCTGCTCCAGGACTGGGACCCTCCCAAGGGGTGGCAGAAGCTCCCAAGCTTGAGGCCTCACATATACCTCCCACAGCACAACAGCTGGGAGCCTGGCACTGACATCAGCCTGGGTCGGAAACCCAGTGTCCATTCTCACCAGTGTGTGACCTCAACAACCTGCTAAATCTTTCATTGCCATTGTTACAGGTTGAATCATGTCCCCAACCTTGGAGTCCCAACTCCAGTACATACCATCAAATGTGAACTTACTTGGGGAAAAGGCTTTCATAGAGGTGACAGTTACAAGGTCATTCTGGTGGCCCCATATCCAATAGAACTGTGTCTTTCTGAGAAGGGAAAATCTGTACAGAGACAGGTACACAGAGAGGAGATGTGGCTGCAAACCAAAAAGGTCGGGACCTCCACAGCTGGAAGGCGCAAGGAAGGGCCTTCCCCACAGGCTTCAGAGGCACTTGATGTTGGACTTCTGGCCCCAGAGAAATTAAAGGTCTATTATTCTAAACCACTCAGTGCTTTTGTTACAGCAGCCCTAGAAAGCTAAGACAGCCATAGTAGCTTCACACGGCCAAGAAGATAATAATGCCAGCTCCAAGGTTGTTGTGGGATGATGTGAGGTCACAAAAAAACGCTTAGTAAGCTGCTGAGCCTTAGGGACAGGCTCCGCCACTGACAGCTTCTACTCCCTAGGGATACAGGGGTCCTTCCCCCAGCTTGGTGAATATTAGCTTGACCTTGGAGTTGGGCTACTTCAATTTTATTTCATGATATTTTATTTTGCTGACTGGGAGTGGGAGAAGGGCAAAGACCCTGCATGTAAATTCATGTAAAATTTGAAATGCAATTTAGAATGTTGAGCCAAGAGCCCTGAAACTCAAAAGAGCTCGCTCTCTCTCTCTCTCTCTCTCTCTCTCTCTCTCTCTGTCACAGACATGTACACACATACAGAGATTACTGCAACCAGAACGCCTAGAGGCACAGGGCAGGATCATGGAGGTGGGTCTGACCCCTCTCCCAGCTCGCATCGCAACAGAATTGCAGATTCTGTTGTAAATAAACCAACTCTCCCTCCTTTGCTATTTCTTTTCTGGAGCCTTCCCCTATCCACCTCCCCTCCCTAACAGATTCAACTTGCAAAGATTCCTGGCTCCTATGCACCTCTTGCAGCATACTAATTAAATGTTTCAAATGCTTCTTATCCATGGTTAAGTGAAGATAAAATTTAATGATTTAATTAGCAAGCTCTAGGAAAAAAAATCATAATGAAGAAAGGCATTTCCAACTGTACTGGGCTTTAAAAGTGTTTCTAAGTAGTGCTGCATTTGAGCTGCAGGAGGCTGGGCAAATGTCTTTGCCACACTGCCTGGAAGCAGAGACTCCTGCTAGCTCCCCAAGAGGGGGGGGTTCTTTCAGCCAGGTGAGCTCTTGCCTGGGTGGGAAAAAGCAGCCCAGAAAGGAGAGACCCATTAACTTGGAAATCACGTGGAAGCACCCGATGCTGGTTTCCAAAGGATACTCTGGAAATTGGTCCATTTTTCACATGTCCTCACAACTTTTTTCCATTTTCTTTTGGTGTTTGGCTCTCTATTTCCAATGCAGGTACCTGATTTACTTATAGCCACATTAATGTTCAGTATTTACTAAAAGAAAACTCTATGGTTTGGGGGAGCATGGGGTATGAATGGACAAATTAATTGCCTTGTCTGAAGAGTTTGGGTGTCTGGAGCCTCTGGAAGCACCCATCCTTCAAAGTGGATTCTTTTTTAAATTCAAAGACGCTGGCACAGAGAACTCCATGTAGAAGGACCCCTCTCCAGGAGGCACTTCCCTGCCTACCCCGATTTCTGACCTCAGGGTCCTGTATGTATCCCTTTCTGTTCACTGCCAACTGCCTCCCTGTGCAGAAATTCTGTCCACAAATTCCCCAAATGGCCTTGGAAGAGCCTCGTTTATTCAGAAAAAACACATGTCCCAAAAAGCCAGCGGGCAGTGTCTCCCTGGCCAGCCCTGCCACAGGGAACAGCAGTGTGTGTGCCCGGCTGCTTGGAGAACTGGCGCCAGGAGCAGTCCCTGGACCTGACTAGACATAGGACCAGACATACATTCCTGCCCTTCCACCACCTCAGCTGGAATAACTCTGAGGTACATGTTCTACATCGACTCACTGAGCACCCAGCAGGGTTGCCCACAGAGGTGGTGACTTGGTAATGCATCCTGGATCTGCACATCTCAAAGTGACCTCTCCAGCCTCACTTCATCATTGCCCGGCCTATGCCTCCTGGGACCTCCCAAATAAACTGGTTGTCATCTCAAGATCTGGTCCTAAGAAAATTCAAACTAAGGCAGGATGAATGCACAATCGTGCATTATTCCCAGATGTTTATCCCTTAGCCTCTCAACAGAAGGAAGCATACCACCCCGCCAGGCTGGACAAGCCTGCTGCCTGAGCAATCGGAGGCTTTCTGGGTTCTCTTATATCATGTAATCTGGTTCCAAAACCTGAAATTGGGGCAATCAGATTCTTTCTTTGGAATTCAAATGAAGAAATAGGGACTTGATTTGCTACTTGATGGTGAGAGAGAAAGCTCCAGAAGCCATGGAGAGCAGCTGAGTATTGTCAGTGGCAGGGCATCTGGAGGAGCCTCAGATCCAGAGCCCTTCTCAGCACCACTTTTGTGACACCCAGCCCCACACAGCTGTCTTGGGTACACTTAAGAGCTGCAAATATTCAGGTCTTCTCCCCACCCCAGGAGCCTGATCTGCACAGACAATATCAATGAATTACCCCCTTTGGCTTCCCAGTGGGCTCACCCAGTGGAGACCCCTAGAAAGAGCCCAGAGGGAAGAGGAGAGCGAGGCCAGGTTTTCAGTCCCCCAGCTCCTTCCTTGTGGGACCACCTCAGGTCAGTTGTGTCCTACCACTGAAGTTAAGGTCATCTCAAAGTTGTTCTCTGTGTGTCTCTCTCCTCCCTGGGTCTGGTAATCAGATCCTCCAGTGCCTCCTTGGGCCTGGAGGTGGTGGCAGCCTTGATGTTACTATCCACAAGATACTGGGTTTTCCCTTGTGGTTCCCTAGCATCCTTCTCATCCTTTTCTAAATACACTCAGCCCTCACCATTGTCAGGTCCCACCAACCACAGGGCCAACAAAACGTGGATCAAAAATGTTTTTAAAAAGTAATAAAAAAAAAAAATACAAATTAAAAACAATACAGTATAACAACTACTTACATAGCATTTATACTGTACTAGGAATTATAAGCAACCTAGACATATAACTTCTTAAAGCATATGGGAAGATGTGCACAGGTTACATGCAAGTACTGCATGTATATATAAGATACATTCTATATATGATAGAATAAGATGCATTCTATATAAGATAGTCTAGAGCATCTGTGGATTTTGGTGTCCATGGGGGGTCCTGGAACCAATCCCCCACAGATACCGAGGGATGACAGCTGTCTCTTTAGCCCTTCTTGAATTAACCTGAGTGCCCCATCTTCCCTGATGGGTACTGATGGACACATCCCTTTCACCTGAGCTGGCCTATTTGGGTTTCTGTTCCTTGCAATCAAATGTATGAGTTTGGGGGTCATCAGACAACAAGGGTGTCTGCTACAGAGAGCCCCCACTCCATAGCAGTGTGGACCCTAGGGACCTTTTCCTAGGGACCCTTTCCAAGCTCTTGTGTTTGCTCGACCTCCCTACACAACCCCATTCCCTTCTTTCAGAGGAAAGGATTTAGGGAGGAGATATCTCTGCCAAAAAGCCTTTTCCTGTCATTAATATGTTAACAAATGCTGTCGAACACCCGTTGCTGTAGACAGAATTTGCCGTTGGCAGAAACTTCACACTGCCAGACAAGGTTGTGTCTAAGCCCAGCTTCCTCTGCCAGCAGAGCTTGGCATCAGAGGTCACTGGGGCCTGCTATGGGACTTACCTACCCCGTCAACAGTGACAATGTCTCATGTATGAATAATGCCTGCACGGAGCATTTCTGAATTCCTTCCTATAAAGGAGTCAGCTGAGATTCCAGAGGGGTTGGGGGGAAGGAAAGGAAAGGGAAGGGAGAAGAGAATGGAGGCATAGCCAAGTGAGAATGCCAAGTGCATGGATGAGGGGATGAGGGCAGGACAACCCAGGATCAGCTGCAAGAAGTACTGTGGACTCAAGAAAGGCTCAAAGGAGATAGAAACATTGATGCAAGAGAAGTGGATAGACTGGAAAGTTAGTGGTGGTGCTGCAGGGGAGGGAGGACTTAAGAAATCAATATTAGAGCATTGGGCAGAGAAGCAGCATTGGGCAGAGAAGCAGCATTGTGGAAGGTGCCACACATGCAGGACAGAGACATATAAACAATTCACAGGCAGGGGGTGTATTGGGTAGCTATTGGTATAAAATTGCTGTGTAACAAACAAACCCAAATTCAGTGGCTTAAAACAGCAACTATTCTCACAGTCTGAAGGGAAATGGAGCATTGGAAGGCTTGGCTGGGCTTGGCTGTGGTAGCACTGATCCTCATGTCTCTTATCTTTCTCTAGAGACATGGGGCCAGCCAGGCATGCTGTGCTCATGACAATGGAAAAAGAATAAGAGAACACACACAAGTGTACAAACGCTCTAGGAGCCTGGGCTCAGACAGGTGCACCCTCGTGCCCTCCCTATTTTACTGGACAAAGCAGATCACTTGGGTGAACCCAAAGTCAGGGTGTGAGGAAATATTCTCTTCCCTGTAACAGAAGACCTGCAAAGCCACACAGTGAAGGGCATGGATACAGGCAGGGGTGATGAATTGGGGGGGCTGGTACTGTCTATAACAGTGGGCAAATGAGAGAGAGGCAGGCATGAAAACAAGAGCTGGGAGGGCCCTTACCAGAGAGGCTGGATTGTCCTGGTCAGCTCCATTTCTCTGCTCCCTTCTTTCCTTCTTTCTGGCTTTTTCTATGTCCAGTCACTGAACTATACATTCTTGGAGAGTAATTTTCTCCTTATGGCCAGTCTTGGCACCCACCAGCCAGCTGCTGAAGTTGTCTACAGATATTGATTGTGGACCTTCTAGGTGCTAGGTTCTGTGGAACAGGAAGATGGTCCTCATTTCTTTATTCATTCAATTACTTAGTATTCCATAAGCTTGTGAATGGTCAAAGGAAGGGATGACTGGGTCACAATTTCTAATTAAAAAAAATACATTCTGAGTATCTGAAAGGCCTCTTATTTAATATATCTTCCTTCCTTCCATTGCAGCGTGGAGCCCAGGGACTGACCTTCCTTCCTTCCTTCCTTCCTTCCTTCCTTCCTTCCTTCCTTCCTTCCTTCCTTCCTTCCTTCCCACCCTCCCTCCCTCCCTCCTTCCCTTCTCTCTCTCTCTCTTTTCTTTCCTTTTTCCTCTCTCCTATGACATAGAAGGCAAGACCACAAATTTCTAAAAAGGCAAAAAAAAATTTTTTAATTGGTGTTTGTAGAAATTAGGAGGTGGGAGCAAGGAATCTAATATCAAATTTAAAGCTACAGTCTTTTCCAGAGGAACTTAATAAAGCTTCCTCAATTTATCAAATACAGATATTACTCAGAGACTCTCCACCTAAAATATCCTGTTCCCTAATGTGCATTTTCCAAAAAATCTCCCATATAGTTCTGATGTTAGTACCCTCTCCATCACATCTCTCTGACTTAGCAGTTGTATTCCAAGAACCAGAAGGCTTGAGTCAGGTAAACGTCTAACCCTAGACTTTGCAGGTCCAAAGCCAGCAGATCACAGTGACAAACACCTTTTGCCCAGGTTCATACTGAGTATAGCACATTTGTGCCAGAATCCTCACACATCCCCAAAATGCAACCCAAGTCATCCCCCACACCCCACGTGGCTCTGTTCAGTATAGGGTCACATTTTTAGAAACAATCCATTAAACAACACTAATGAGAAAAAATTCCAACATTGGATCTTTTTCTCTTAAAATATTAAAGAAGATAAAACTGTAACCAATAACAGCTCACAACAAAAAAAGAAACCTAAAAAAAGCAATACACAAAAACCTTCCTTTTCCTTTACAGTGTGAAAAAGAGTCTCCTGTGTTCTTACCTCTTGCGCTGCCTTCCTTCCTTCCCCAGACTCTCCTGCACACCTGTCACCCACAGTTCTTTCTCCCTATCAGCAAGGGTGGTGGCATTCCCGTGTTTCCTCTGCCTGGGAAGGCTGCAGGATGGCCACCTCCTCATTCATCCCTTCCCCACAAGAGTCCCCACCCTGCCCCTCTGCCCCACTTCTCCCTTCCCACTCTGTTCATTGGAAATCCTAATGGGAAGCTTCTGGCCAGTAAAATTCCTCGTCTTGGTCCCCTCATCAGGTTCTAGTAGTGAGCCCTGATTTCTTTTGTGGTAAATTCTGCTCAGGGATTTCCATCTGGCCATCTCTGGGAGCAAGCAATGTATTCAGGGAATGACGCCCTGTTTTCTGAGCGTCATTTGGAAGATTTTCACACGGCTTCCAATCTGTTCACCTCTCGCTTTTCAGCTCCGTGCTGCTCCCCGGTGGGAAATTGACTGGGAGAAGTAAGTCAATAAATCAAGAATTGTGCACAACATTTTTGTTTGCTCCATTTAAACTGATATTTACTGGTGAGCCCAGTATCCCTAACCCACTAGCCTCAGCTGCCTCCTCCTGCATGAAGGTGGGTTTTTAAATATCACTTAAATGAGGCAAAACACTTAGAGTCATCATCATGAGAGAGGATAATTGGATAGAACAGACGGGGAAATTTCCCAAAGCAAACCTCCTCAGTCCATCACATATTTCATCAATCAGACCCAGAGGTTCTCTATGTCTCTGTCAGAGTACCAAGGAGGGGCTCATTTTCCTGCTTTTATACTTTCTTAAGTCATTGTTACAATCCTTCTGCATCAGGAGGCAGGGTGTGACCAGGGCAGGCTCCCAGCAGCCTTGTTCCCTCTTTCCCCTCTGCTCGGCAGTCTGAGGGTACAGGTCTCTGCTCATCATGGGGGCTGCTGGCTCACAGAGAACCCCTTTTCACCAGTCATCCATTCATCTTGCCATCAGGCCTTCACAGAGGCTGAGCCTATCCATCCAAGAATTCTGCAATTTCAGATTTGTTGGCTTCCAGGTTGTGCTGTGGGGAAGAGAAAGGCTGGGATTTGAAATGAAAGTCCAGAGAGAAAGCACTTCCCCTTGTAGAGCAGAGTTCTGGCTTCCTGGGCTTTTCCTGGTTGGGGGGGCATTCTTCTGTAAGCACAGGGAAATGCAACTGAAACCCTGGCACACACACAGGACTGACACAGAGACCCAAGCTAGATCTTAGTCTCTGCCGTCCCCAGGAAGCCTCTCCCAGTGCAAAGACAGAAGAATGTCTGGCTGGCTTTGAACTTCTAGAGGTCCTTCTCAAGCATAATACTGATTGTACATGATCTTTATTTTGCAGAAACTTTAGACTCTAATCTCCGGTGACATGTGTCTCTGTTAGACCAGCCATCAGGCAGCAGCAGTCTCTTGGAATGGTATACTGGTTTGGGAAGCGTGGGTGAGTATCTCATGATCTCCCCACCCTAACATCCACTCTCTATCTCCCTAATCCCCCACCCCTGTCAATGTGCACGTTTTGGGGGCCTCTGATTAGGGATAACTTCAGGTGTCAGCAACCACTTACAAGGCTATCAGGGGGCCTGAGGGAACAGCCACTTCCTGGGATTTTCACCTTTAACCTGAGGACTCTGCTCCCAAAGTGTCTGGAGTTTCTCAGAGCAGCAAGATTCAAACATTTAGTAATACCTTTGTTGTGGGTTCAATTGTGTCTCCTCAAAGATAAGTCAAAGTCTTAATCCCCAGTACCTGGGAATACACTCTCATTTGGAAATAGGGTCTTTACAGATGTAACCGGGTGTAAGATAAGGTTGTGCTGGGTTAGAGTGAGCTCTAAATCCAATAATAGGTACCCTTACAAGAAGAGGGAAATTTGGGACACATGGACCCACCGTGGGGGGGGGGGGAACCATGTGCAGATGGAGGCAGAGGTTGGAGAGATGTGCCTGCACTGCCAAGAAAGGCCCGCCCAGGATCACCAGCCACCACTGGAAGCTGGGAGAGGGACATTTCTCCTCAGAGCCTCTAGGAGAAACCAGCCCTGCCAATGCCTTGATTTTAGATTCCAGAGTGTGAAAGAAGTTTCTGTTGTTTTAAGCCATAACTTCCAGTAGCTTTGGGAAGCGATAAAACCTCTGCTTAGGGGGGAAATTATGATCCCCATACACTGGGTGCTAAATAGACTCTGGGGAGGTGATTAGGGGGAGACCCTCCCAAACGTCATGTGCCCTACGTCCTGATCCAGCCATTCCTCTGCTAGGAATTTGTCCCGCCAAGGTGCCCACATGGGTACTCAGAAGCATTTGCACGGCATATTCAGAAATTAGCAAAACATAGAGCACAGCCCAAATCAATAGGAATGTGCTTAAATAATGATGGCATTTTCACTCCAGGGAATATTATGTAGCCATGAGAAAGAATCACAGAGTTGTTTGTGTGCTGAAATGGAGCAACATCCAAGACATATTTTTAAGTTAACAAAAATCAAGGTGCTAGAGTATAGTAAGTTAACCATTTTGAATCGACCCACGAATGGACTAGCAAATTGTGGTACATGTATACCATAGAATACTATGCAGCCTTAAAGAAAGATGGAGACTTTACCTCTTTCATGTTTACATGAATGGAGCTGGAACATATTCTTCTTAGCAAAGTCTCTCAAGAATGGAAGAAAAAGTGTCCAATGTACTCGGCCCTACTATGAAGCTAACTTATAGCTTTCACATGAAGTCTATAACACAACTATAGCACAAGACTATGAGGAAAGGGCTAAGGAAGGGGAAGGGGGGGGTTTAGTGGAGGAAGGGTAGTGGGTGGGGCCACATCTAGGGTGCATCTTAGAATGGGTACAGGGGGTTGCAGTAATGTACACAGCTATGATTTAAAAATAAAAAATAAATAAATAGAAGATTATATTAAAGATGGCAACTGAGTAACAGCTTCCCTGCAACTGGGCACGGCGAGTCTGGAGAGACAAGATTCCAGACATCTCTGGCTGGTGGGATCTGCCTACGATCATCCCTTTGAGGATACAGGGAGCCAGGAACTTCTGGAACCCAGGAGGAGGACAAAAACAGTGGGAAACTGGCAAGTGGCTGCGTGTGTTCAATCGACCTAATCACGCTGGCGACCGTGAGTATAAGCAGCAGTGAGACTACAAACGGGAAAGGCCTTCCCTGTGAACTGTTTTGTGTTCATGGACTTGGTGCTCAGTTGAGATGCCTTGGGGAGAGCTTGAGCAAAAGTGTGGAGCACCTTGAGCATTGTCTGGGGCCCCGAAATAAGCCACTGAGCTGGGCTCAGAGGAAGCCATTGTGTGAAAAAACTGTTCCAGCAAGCTCCGCCCTCAGGGTCCCAGAGCAAGGAATGGGCAGGACATAGTAACCTAGTGACTGAGCAGCTTAAAGGTGGGGACTGAACTGTCTCACAGCCCTAATCCTTAGAGGCAGAGTGAGACAGTTTTGGCAGACTGGAGCCTTGGGCTGTTGGCTTGGGTAGAGTGCCCTGACGTCACAGCTCATAGCAACCTCAAACTCCAGGCCTTGGTGCAGCCCAGACCTCCATAAGAGCTGTGCAGTGACCGCTGATCAGTGACACGCACCCACCAGGGCTCTACATTCCCTGACCAAGAACTGCGGGAGCCACATAATACTGCGTCCCCCCTCCTGTGTCCTCCCAGCCTACACACTAGCTTATCCATCTGACCAGGGACTCTGGTAACTGTGTGCCCTCGGGAGCCCTCCCTGCCTCTGTGCAGAGCCCTTCTCCTGGCCAGAGACTGCTAGAGCCTTGGGTTCTCTGTGCCAAGGTCACTGGGTGCCAGGCACAGATTACCGTGCACACAACCCCCAGCCCTGTTGCTGTATCCAGGTGTGTCGCACACCGGAGCTGCTTCCACAACCAGAACTCCCTAACTACAGCAGCACCAGAGGAAATACACATGGTCACTCCCTACAAAGATCCAGCAATAAAAGAGTGATCCCGCCGGGGTCTAATGTTGGAGAGACACCTCCCCAACTCTGAGGATGGCCAGAGGCAATGGTGAAAATAAATCATGAGGCAAAATCAACAGAAAAACTCTGGCAATATGAATAATCAGAGTAGATCAACTCCCCCAAGGATCAATGGGGCAGAAACAACACAAGACCCGATGCACAAACAAATAGCTGAGATGTCAGAAATTGAATTCAGGA
>CAUYPK010037586.1:0-20787 GCA_963574355.1 Loris lydekkerianus | reverse complement strand
ATAATTAATTCTTCCTTGATCAATTTGAGAGCCTAGTTGGCAACTGTTCTCTTAATGTCAAGGATTAAGCAGATTCATGAAGAATGGACAACTGAAAAATGGAATTGGCAACTGAAAAATGGAATATTTGTTCTTCAATGGTAATAACAAGCAGGCTATAAAGAATATAAAGTTTAGTTTCAGATCATGTGTAGATGAATAGGAGCTTTGAACTAGAGACAGTTGCCAGTGGTATTAAAATTACTATATCTATGCAGAGTTACTTGCAAGGTCAGACAATTAAGTTCATGAATTCATTCTAGAAACAGGGCTATTCACCCAATAGCTAAATATCACTATAGTCACCTTTGCAGTAATCCCTTAGGGGAGCTATGCACTATTGCCGGCATAGTCCACACTTCAGAGAAATTCTTTTTATTTTATTTTATTTTATTTTTTATTAAATCATAGCTGTGTACATTAATGTGATCATGGGGAACCATACACTAGTTTTATAGACCATTTGACACATTTTCATCACACTGGTTAACATAGCCTTTCTGGCATTTTCTCAGTTATTGTGCTAAGACATTTACATTCCACATTTACTAAGTTTCACATATACCCTTGTAAGATGTACCGCAAGTGTAATCCCACCAATCCCCCTCCCTTTGCCCACCTCCCCCCTCCCTCCCCTCCCTTTCACCATTCTCCCTATTGTTAGGTTGTAATTGGGTTATAGTTTTCATGTGAAAGCCATAAATTAGTTTCATAGTAGGGGTGAGTACACTGGGTACTTTTTCTTCCATTCTTGAGATACTTTACTAAGAAGAATATGTTCCAGAAATGTGGTTTATGTATATAGATGTTTACAAATTATATTTTTAAAAGTCATATAATATCACTAACAAGATGGGTTAGGGAGACAATGTCTGCTCTTCTGTATGATTACTTTTGCCTCCAATATGTAAAAGGCTGCTAATTTGAGGAAGTTTGGTGATTAAGAAAAAGAAAAGAAGAAAAGGGGAAACTCATGATGCTCTACTAGCAGAGTGCTTTAGATAAGCAACTGTGACAGATATATTTTTGATTAATTTTCTGCTTTTTCTGTCTGACATTGAGACATTTATTCTTTCTATTTCTTTCCTCTTTGCATGTGAATTCATGTCCTGAATCAATATTAGAATTTTAATAGTCATTGATATTACTCATTTTTACCTTGGTAGCGTACATTAAAATGGAAATTTTCATCTGCAATCCTTTCATATTAAAACCACTACTGTACCCTAGACACAACAGATTACTGATCACTTTATAAACACACCATGTCATTTTTATGTCTTTTTTTTTTTTTTTTTTTTTTTTTTTTTTTTTTTGAGACAGAGTCTCACTATGTCACCAAACTCTTTGGGCTTAAGCGATTCTCTTGCCTAAGCCTACCAAGTAGCTGGAAGTACAGGTGCCCAACACAACGCTCGGCTATTTTTTGGTTGTAGTTGTCATTGTTGTTTTAGCTGGCCTGGGCTGGGTTCAAACCCGCCACCCTTGGTGTATGTGGCTGGCACTGTAACCACTGTGCTACAGATGCTGAGCCAATTTTTATGTCTTTTTACTCACATTCCGTTGTCTTTAGACACATTCCTTTGTCTAAATTGTTTTTCTTCTTTCTTCAGTTTTGAAATCTTATTCATCCTTCAAACCCAGTTAGAATATATTTGTTTATATTGAGAGAACTTTTTTGATGCCTTAAAATGGTTTTCCTCCTTCCTCTGTGTTCCCATAGAATTTTATTTTATAGTAAAGATTGCACTTAGCCCTCTCTTCCTTGTATTTTAAATATATAAAGATATACTAAGATACCCTTTATAAATTTTAATGATGAAGTTAATACAGAAAGAGGAAAACATATAAATTAAAATTACACTAAAGAAATAGGATCTCTTCATATTTTCTGAAATAAAAAACATTTTCTAAAAGATCTAATCAAAATATGTACCAATCAGAAACTCAGGGCTGGGTTTGGGGTGGCACAATACTAATCAGTTTTGGTTTGGTTTAAAAAATAAGAATGCAGGAAATAAATGAGGTCTGAAACCGTTTCCAAAACACTTGCAGGAGAAACTTTTGCCAATACATTATAAATATTACAGTCCCATTGATGAAAAAGAAAAAATTCTGTGGTGAAATGAGTGCATTTTATTGTAACTTGCCTTCTTATAAAGATTTTCTAGAGATAAAAGACATGCATTATGACACTATTGAGTTTTGTGGTCAGTGCAGCAAAAATGTTTCACTGCAAAGAAATACATTGACATTCTTCTTGTATACCAGACTCATGAATTTGGTTAATAATATATGTATAGATCTACACAAGGCTGAGAAGAGACACATGCATTGCAAAACACTCAAATGTGATTCTTTTTGGTGGCAAGCCAATAGGATTCAAACTTTACAGAGGGATTGTGATAATACCATGGGGGAAATGAGAACATTTTCTTTATTTTTATATAGGATTTCTACATCTTTTTATATGATTGGTTTGACATTTCCTCCTCATCATATTTTTTGGTACATATGAGTAGGTTTTGTTTCTTTTTTCTTTTTTGCTAACCCAGTGCCTAAAATAAGTCTTGACCCACAGTCCCTCAATAAATATTGACTGAATTGATTCTGTGAGTCTGTGAGTTCAGGCGTACTCTGTTACTGTCATATCTAACCCAGTCTGTGATGGCTTAGCCATTTATTCTTTCATTCAGAAGGTGTTGTATGCCTTTCACATACTAGATAGACACTTATGTGCATATCTTTTCTAAATGGCAAACAGCTCCTCAGAACCAGGCTAATCCACCTAGTGATCAATCTACAAATTTAGTAGATTTCTATTTGATGAATCAGAAACTGTTTTTTTTTCTATAATATTGTCTTTATTTTTTACTAACAAAATCACTAAATTGTATCTGTATGGATGGTCAAACAGCTAAAGACTACAGCACTCAACTTCTATTTTAACAATATTTGATCACATGACTAAATGCAGGTTAATGGGATTGAGGAAGATATGATGAGTTCAAATTCTAAGCCATACCCTTAAAGGGCAGAAGCATGACAGCTAATGATTCTATTATCCTTTCTTATGGTTGAAATATAGACTTGAAAAATAGAACCATGTACTATCTTTGACCATAAGGCAGAAGTTATGTGTTGAGAGTTTCAGACTTGTATGATACAAGGAATTTAGGTAACTAAGATCCTGGCGCCACCTGATTCCATGGCTAAGCTACTATTAATTCTTCCTTACTGATCTTTAGCCTTTGTAATAGCAGTTTACCAAGGATGCACATATGTACAACTGGATTTCATTTTGACTTTATAATGGCATTTTGAGAATAGCCTTAACTTTTCCTATAGCTTCTATAGATATAAACTGAGGAGCAAAATAAAAATGATACACTAAGTAGAAAAAAGATCAAACAACTAAGTGCTCTTTATGCTCTCTCATTTCCCTTTCTCAGCCTTCCACTCTCCTTTTTCTCTGCTCTTTCTGATCTAATTTTCTCACTGCTTAGCAAAGATACAATTAAGTTTCCTGAAAATGGTGTTATGAAAATATAATCAACATTATAAGCTACAATTAAATAGTTTAAAGAAATGAGTGCACTCATTGAATTTATATATAGATGACTCATCTTTTAAGAAAATGGTTCCTATGAATTTTTTAAACTTTTTTCTTAAGAATAACCTCATTCCTTCCCATATTTATTATTTAGTTCTTCCTAGTATGTGTTATGCTTTTGTAACAACACCAAACAGACCAAGACAGAAAATTGTTACTAAGAAATGGGATCGTGGCTATAACAAATACCTGACTATGTGGAAGCAACTTTGGAACTAGGTAATGGACAGAGAGGGTAGAAGAGATTATAGGAGCAGGCTAGAAATTCTGTTTTGCTGTGAATGAAACATTACAGATGATTCTGTAGACAGCTCAGTAAGAAGCACTGTACGCTATTTGGGTGAAGGGTACACTTACAATTTGTACAAAAACAAAGCGTGTAAACAGAACACCTGTCTACCCTAATATTCTGAAATTAAAAAAAAAAAAAAGGACTGTAGGAAAACGATGGTACTTTTTGATATTATTTAAGTAGTCATAACCAGAATGCTGGTAGAAAAGCTGGCCGGGAAATGCTATTCTGAGGAGGTCTTATAGAACCCCGAAACAAGGTATTGAAATCAGGGCTACAGGCCATTTAACAGTTACAATGAATTTGGTGGAATTCTGTTCATGTCCTAGAATATTATAAAAGGCAGAACTTAAGAGTAATGAGCTAGGAAACTTGGCAGAAGGAATACCTAAGCAGCAAAGCATTCAATGTGCTGTGGAACTTCTTTTGGCCACTCAAGTAAAAAGAGAGAGGAGAGAAATTATTTAAAGATGGAATTTATAATTGAAAAAGAAGCAGAATGGGAAGTTTTGTAACCCTCCTAGCCCAGCCACGTAAAAAATAAAAAGTGTGGTGTTTGAGAGAGAACACTAAGGGTGTGGCCAACCAATCTTTAGCTCAGCAGATTAATATTAATGTGGATAGAAGGGAGCCAGATTCCATTCATGAAAACAATGGAAGAATGATACAAATGGCATTTCTGATATTTTCAAGCCATACTAGGACATTGAGGGCAAAGTCTAGGTCCAGCTGCTCATTGTATAAAACTCCAATTATCATGATAACTGAGACTGCCAAGAAAGAAAGGAAATTTCAATATGATAGTTGTCATATTAAATTTAAGGCCAGAAGAATGCCTCAAATATATATCCCCAACTAAGGGATACTATGTGCTTTTAAAAAGGAGGACGTGTGCCTTGGGGCAGGTGATAGTATATCTCACAAGGAACTACGGCATCTGGACCGGGTAGTGGTGGACGGTGAATCTCAGCATCAAGAAGTCTGCCCTGAGATCTTCAGAATCTCTGATCTTTTTCTTACTGAAATCCATCTTTTCAGGCCAGCTGTTGTGGCTCAAGCCTTTAATCCCATTTCTTTGGAGGTTGAGACTGGAAAAATCACTTGAGGCCAATAGTTTCAGTTCATCATTTCTGGAAACACAACGCAAAGGGTCCAGGAGTTACTTATAGGAGAAGATTACAAGAAACATACAGGAGTTTATGGAGTCAGTTAAAGTTGCCCCAACCATGAATCAAGTGAACTCAGGTGGTAATCAATTCAAAATTTGAAAGGCATAAGCCTGAGTTCCCCAACTCCCAAATCATAGACTAGTGGTCTGTGGTCTGTTAGGAACTGTGCCACATAGCAGGAGATGAGCAGCAGACCAGGGAGGGGAGCTGCGAAAGTGTTCACAGCTGCTCCCGCAATAGGGACATCACCACTTGAGCTCTGCCTCCTATCAGATCAGCCTCTGATTGTCACTGGAGTAGGAACTCTACATCAAACTGCACGTGAGGGATCTAGGTTGCACGCTCCTCATGAAAATCTAATGATGATCTGAAGTGGAGCTAAGCAACACATGTCAGGTGTCACTATCTCCCATCACCCCCAGATGGGATCACCAGTTGCAGGAAAACAAGTTCAGGGCTCCTATTGATTCTATATTATAGTGAGTTATGTAATTATTTCATTATATATTATAATGCAGTGAAAGTAGAAATAAAGTGAGCAATAAATGTAATGTGCTTGAATCATCCCAAAACCATTTCCCTAACTCCCAGTCCATTGAACAACTGTCTTCCATGAAACTGGTCCCTGAGGCCAAAAAGATTGGGGACCACTGGTACACGTATAAGCCGTAAGCCTTGGTAGCATCTACCAAAGAAAAGGTTGATTTGAAGATCCTATAAAAACTAAATCTAATATAGAAACATGCACTTTTCAAATACATACATATATATATATATGTACACACACACACCCGCATATACATATAATATTTACTTGCTATAAACATGCCTCAAGTCATGTTAAATCTTCAGAAGGATATTACAATTTGCATTACAAAGAATGCAAACATGTTAACAAAAGTAAAATGATGACCAGGAAAATATATCTTAAGACATTAAGGAAAAAAAATCCAAATGCTTATGAATGAAACTCACATTGCTGCTGGAAATCGAAAAATATTTAAAAACTTAAATTAATTAAATACATTTCAAGACATGTTAGCTAAGCTTCTATTACCTAAAGGAAAATTTAGGAAAAAATCAGGGGCCAGAAAACTATGGCTTATGGGTCAAAATAAGCTTATTATTGTTTTCCCACATGCATGTAGGTAAAAATTTTTGTACCATTTTAAATGGTTTAAGAAATGTAAAGGTATTCATATTCAACAGAGTCCAGGTGTGGCCTTAATAAATTCAAATATTCACTTTCTATTTATGGGAAGTCTTTGCCAATCCTGGTCTCCAATACTTACAGTAGAAAAGAAAAAATAATGAGCCCAGCAGAACATACTTCCTAAGAAATTAATAAAAGACTAGGAAAATAAATCTAAAAGAAATTAGAGGAAAATAGTCAAGATAAGAGTAAAAAGTAATAAGACAGAAATCAAACATATGGTTGCTATCAACAAAGCCAAAGTGTTTCTTTGAAAGTCTAATAAAAGTGACAAGCTTCTGGTGAGACTGATCAAGAAAAAAAGGCGAGTAGGCACAGATAAACAATGTTAGGAATGAAATAGGATATACAACCGCAGATTCTCCAGACCTTAAAAAGTTATTAAGGGGATACAATGAGCAAAATCAATATGAACAGATGCCTCAGAATGTTAAAAGTTAATAAGACAATAATACCATGAAAAAGTTATGCTGGCATCTAAACACATGCATGACACAGGATGTAAAAATCCTAAATAAAACACAATTAAATACATCCAGCAACATATTTGAAAAGTAATGCATCATAACCCAATTGAGTTTATTCCAGGAAGCAGATTGGTGGGATGAGAGTTAGGAAACCACTGAATGGAATTCACCACAATGACAAATAAAAGAAGAAATATACTATTAGGGCAATATATGGCAGCTATTCTTCTAGTAGATGCTTATATATTTTTATTATTTTAAAAAGTGCTTTAACTAAACTAAAATTAGAAAAAAAAATCTCTTACCCTAAAAACTAATTAAAAGTATGTACAAAAAATATAAAAATGTAACCTGTATCAGATAATATATATTTATAGATGTTAATTATATTTATCATCCAAAATAAACCAAAGTACCCCACTATTAGTACTAAGAACTTCTATTCAACACTAATCTAGAATGCCTGGCTAGTGAAATCCAAGGCTAAGTATAAGACAAAGGAATAAGCAATGTCATTGGAAAGAAACAAAAGCCATTATTCATAAATAATATGGTAGTGAAAGAGAAACCCAATGTATTTTAGTTGAGTTAGAAGCAAAAATCTATAGCATTTGAGAAAGAAAATATTGGAGTTCTACTGTAACAAATAATTAAAAATACAGAAGTGGCTTTGGAATTGGGTACTGAGTTGCCTGGAAAGGACTATTAATAGAAGTATCAGGGGAAGGACCATGAATGTAGGTAGACGGACAGCAACCTGTAATCATTGTTCTTAAGAAGAGGTCATAGGTTGCAGGTAGAAGTTCATGCATGGATGGACTATCTTGGAGACCACACTGTAAATCATCAGAGCAATCACTGGAGAAACTCAAGCAGGGAGAGAGAAGTGGAGTGATCTGCTCACCAAGATCAGAAGGTAATTGGGGGAAGGGTTCACACATGGGAGGGGGTAGAGACCATTGAGACCCTGATCTTCCTCAGAAGACACAAATATCTGAGCTGTGAGGGGGCTTCCTCATCATAGCAGGCCTCTAAATTAATCAGGAGGTTGCTTGGAAACCATAGCAGTGTTGTACTGGAAAGCAGGAAAAGTGAGATCCTGCCAATTTCTGGTCCCAGGTCATGGTGACAGATGCCAAGTTGCATTCTCAGCCCAAGGAACCAAGCCTGAAGAAGGGCTGGCTCCATTCCATCTTCTTCCCTTTTACCCCTATTACAGTCAGAGAGGGAGCAGGGAGGGTGTGTGTGTTCTTACACTCACTGTAACTGGATGCTATCCACTCCCTCTAGCCCCACCACAGGCTGACTCCTCTGGAACAAACCACAGCAGGCAGCCACCAACTTTCACGATGTGCCATCACACTTTTACTATCTCAACAGTGCTACCACAGCCACCTGAATAGCAATGCACCAGCTGGAACTATTGGATCTAGACAGAGAGGGCTTTAGCCATTTGACTCCCCAATGGGCCTTGGGCATCATGCACACTCTGCCAGCCTTATGTGGCGCAGCTGCTGTGGCCAGAGGAGCCACCCTCATAACACACCCAAGACTCCTGATGAGTCCTGGTGCCTGCCAATGCACCACACCTTCACAGGCACTGCAAAAGTTCCACAACCCTCACAGGCCCTTGCCAATGTCCAGTGATCAGCCCAGGCAACAGAAACATCCTGCAACTCACTGCGGCACCTGTCAAGGTCCCACATCTGCTCTGCCACTGGTTGCAGTCTTGTGATATGCCCACCTCCCTGTCCAAGTTTTCAACAGTGACCTGGGGACCAACCCACCCATATGAATGAATATCCAAAGCCCCAACCTGTACTATAAAAGCAACAGGCAACAGGACGATGCAGAGAACAGTGGCATTAAATCCTCTCAGGGCATCTGCCGCTGTCTTGCCAGGTCAATGCACGGGAGCAGGACACAAAAGCACTGGCCAGGGATTTCATCTCCTTTTCCCTAAGTAGGAGAGCTCTCAGTGAGGGAGCACAGGAGCACCACAAATCTATCAGCCGTGAGCTCTAACAAGAGGTTTCATATGAGTAGAAACCAGCAAAAGAATTCTGAAAACATGAAAAAACCAGGTCGTTTGACACTTAGATCACAAGAGATCCATTCCAATGGATCAAGAGGAACTTGATGTTTTGGGGAATTTTCAGCCTATCTGGACTATAAAAGACACTGAAATTAGGAGATTCACGGGCAGAAATGCATGCTTCTTGGAAGTATTCAAGGGTGTAGTTGGACAATCATTTTCTAGGGTCTCAGAATTAATAAGAGGTCATAAGATTTAGTCACAAATAAGGGTCATTAAATGATTAGGCATATGACTCAGAGATCTTCTCACTCATCTCAGCAGAAATGTAAAAAGAGAAGAAATTATCTTGAAAAGTTGTGCAAGTCTCCTGTCTAATGGCATGAATATTTTTATAGGAGACCCAGGAGTTTCCTTGGAATGTTATATCAGCATAAACATGCCAGCTCCAACTGAAAGGGATGGAGAGGGGATAAAAGAAAAGAAGGAAACAGGCTCATGAAACTATTGAGTTCCAAAGAGGTGTTACCCTTCATGGAAAAAAAAGAGATAGAGAGGGAGAGAGAATGTCTTGCAGAAGGGAGACTTAGGCCCAGTGGGTAAAGCATTATGAAAGAAAAACATAGCATATATTATTTACGGATACATACAAAGACAGGAAAATGAATACGTTAAATAAAGGAAATGATTAAGAAAATCTAAAACAGTTGCTAGTTATAAGAAACAGATAAAGGGACTTGGTGGTGGCACCTGAATGTGTATTTTATTATTTCCATTAGCCTTTCTAAATATAGTTCATGCACTTACACATAATTATGTATGTGCATGTGTGTGTTTGTGTTTGAGGGTGGGGTGTCAAAAAGAAAATTCAAAGAAAGTAGAAGGAATGAATGAATAAATATATAAATTCATTAATGTAAAAAAGAGACATAGTGGTTTTTTTAAAGGATTAAAATGGAAAAATACTTAGTCAATCTAAAGGGGAATAAAAAACAAAAGATGTGGAATAGAAAAAAGGAAAAGATCCCCAAATAGTAATTAAAAGTAGTGTAACAAAAAAGGAGTAAACACATACAAGATTAAAAGTACAAATAATCAGATAATATTTCATTTAACTTTGTGAAAATGAATTAATAACCTCAATTATATTAATGATGTTCTATAAAACTGCAAATAAAGCTAGGCTTAGAAACATCAACATGTCAATTACTACATAGGGGACTAAACATATTTAAAGAATTACTCCCACCCATTTGATGAATAAGACACCAATGAGAGTTGCTCAGATGAATTCAGTCAAGGCTTGAGTCACAAAAAATTTTGATATAACTGGCAGTATCTCAGACCACAGATTGGAAAAGACAACTTTCTAATTATTTTTACCTAAGTATACCATGTATGATAGTATTCATATGCACACAAATGAACACATTAATCCCAAATTCTTTCCCAATTTTTAAAAATATTTATAATCCATAAAATCCAATTAAAAGATTAGATACTTAGAATCTTGTGACACTTAGAAGATTCATATGCCAAGTAAGGTTTTCTAGGATAGTTCAACACTGATCAAGCAGGGTTTTTAAGAATATTTCAATATTAAAAAAATTAACATAATTTGTCACATAAATAGGTCAATGGTCATAAAATACTTTCCACATCTTGAGAAACAGATCTTGCTTTTCTCTATTATTCTGAACCCCCCTCAAATGTTTTCATAGAGTTTCATCAAATAAATAATTTGATAATTAACACAATTTTAACATAATTTTTTAACCAAAGTGCAGGTTTGTGTATAATGATGAAATTATTTCATTAAATCAGGATAAGCTAAGTAAAAGAAAAATATTGGAAACTATAAGGCAAAATAAATATTTGAAGGTTGTTTATATTAAAATCCACGAGAATAGTGAATCATTAAGTTGTCATCCCAATTCTTACTAATCTTCATTGTCTGCTAATAATAAAGATTTTTATGTAAAAATGGCTATAGGTGGAATAATTATTAGAGAATATTATGTATAGAGCAAATAAAATTTGTATCTGTGTCTATTAAATGTACTCAGTAGTATGGCTAACTAAAGAATTATTATTAGATATGTAAACAATAAACAATGAATAAAAGATAGCAACAAAAACATTATTACAATTATAGGTGTTGGACAGCACTTACCAAGAAATTATAGTGATTATCGATAAGAGAAATTTCATTTCTTAAAGTAGAATTTTACAGTTACCTGGGACAAATTTGCAAAGTGACATTTAAAGTGTGTGTCTTTAGAAGAGCAAAAAATGGGACATGCACAATTTTTATTGGTAAAAAACTGAGTAAAGTTATTTCACTCTCAACCGTATATAAGAATATTATTCAACAGATTGAATAATATCATAGTGCAGAGTGCTAACCATTACACAATGCACCACATCCTAATAATTAGAATATTATTCAATAGTTTTTTTTAGGAAAACCCTCTATTAAAATATACTGACTTAGAGTAATCTCAAGATATATTCTTAACTTTAAAAGTCAAACAGTATGTATAGTTTGCATTTTTTTATGGAGAACAAGAACCCTGAATTTCTAGAATATTTCTAGAATATTTCTTGAGCTATTCATGCATACCGAACCTGTTAACTGGTTTGTCTTGGAATGGAAATTAACATGGTGTAGCAATAGAATAATACTTTCAGAATTTATACTTTAGAGTATTTTTTTTTTTGATTGTTTGAAAGTTTCATTATGTTAGTTTTTCACTTCAAAAGTCATAATCATATGAAGGTAGATGGGTAATCAGACTGACAGAACAAAATAAAGTTCAACCATTTTAGAAGAGTAGCCTATGAAAGTCATCACATTTAACAACCATCTTACCTGTTCTGTTTATTTTCCAGAAGAAGCTAAACATTTTTTTCTTTATTTATCTACATCTATCTCCACATACACACCACTCCTAGCAAAATATCAAATGTTTCTTGTGTACTCAGCCTTCTATTCCTTGAGTAGTTATCCAATTTGTTTCCAAGGGTACATTTGGACTAATACTAAAAGAAATTTAATTTTAACCTCCACAACAACTCTATCTGTACAGTAGTCACAGATTTAAATTTTATTTTACCTATACATTACATTCTATAGCAATTATTCCATCTACAAGCTGGAGGGCTCTTTTAGACATGCTTTCTAATATGTATTGTGTTATAAGCAGGGAAAACAATAGAAAGAAAATTTAGGAGATAGGAATGGGGGAAGGGGTATGACATGGTCATATTATTGTTTTGGAAATATAACTTCTAACAGTAATATGGAGAACAATATGAAAATTGGGTTGAAGCAAGGCAAAGGCTGGAGCTGGGAGATCACCTTTCCCATTGTTGAGATGATTCATTATCAAGGCTGGAAGTTTGAGTTACGTGCATTCAGGTGAATGGGTTTTAATGCACAAGAATGTAGAAGGGTATAGAATCATCTAGTTCTGCCGTTGAATCAAGTTTAAGTCCTTTATACACTATGCCCAGCAAGTGTTTATACAAACTGTGTTTCAAGACCAGGAAAACCAGAAGATTAACTCAGTACCTGCTGTGGCAGCCTATTATTACATTTTGGGATATTTGGGGCAAAGCTTATTTTTAGCAAATGTCCTTAGAGCCGAAGTCAGAATATTTGTGCTGTCAGTCCTTTGATGACAATCATCTTTGATGATTAGCAGACTATTTCTTTCTTTTCACACTAAACCCTTAAAACCAGCTGTACTGTACATTCATCCTAGTTGTAGATCAGTTTCCATTTGCATAACATGTGAATAAATAAACTACATAGAAGAGACATATTCAAAGGGTTGACTTGTGATGATATAATAAATTATCATTTATTAGAGTAGACTTTTGTTCTTTCTTAAGCGGGTTTAAGAAAAATTAATGATGAGCCTCCTTTATATAACTCAAAGCTTGTACAATATAAACAATCTTAAAACAAAAAATAAGGCTTGGTGTCTGCAGCTCAGTTGCTGCATACACCGAGGCAGGCGGATTCAAAATCAGCAGGGGCCTGCTAAACAACAATGACAACTACAACAAAAAAATAGCCAGGCATTGTGGCAGGCACCTATATTCTTAGCTTCGTGAGAGGCTCAGGCAAGAGAAATGTTTAAGCCCAAGAGTTTGAGGTTGTTGTGAGCTGTGAAGCTACAGCACTCTCCTGAGAGCGACATAGTGAGACTCTGTCCCCACAAAAAGTCGTATATTTAAATAAACTTAAATAATATAAGCCAAAATGAAGGACAAAAGTTTTTAAGTTAGAAATGTCTCCATTTAATTTGATTTTTAAAGGTTTTAAAATCTTTTTTAATTTTTTCAATTATAGTCACATATAATTTTGTAAAAGTCCAATATGAGTTATTAAATTACATTTGTATAAAGAGTAACTTTCATTGACAAGAATATAATGGAAACTTAGTTTTAAATAAATAAATACATAGGTCTGGATCCAAACACACAAATTGAGAGACAAGTTGTCAACTTTTATTTAATGCAACAGGTATGATATATACATAAGTAGTAATTGGCATTACATTAATATGTGATCAGTAATGTTCAGAATATGTACAGTTTCATAGGACATCATCAATTCTTATTTTTAATGCATCATTTATACATAGTAATTTTTTCCACCTACTGTTGTGATTTCCTATAGTAATTCTTCAGCATATATGTTTTACCATTAAATACACTTTTGCTGATATTTAGAAATAATTCTTCAAAATAGTCTTTTCTAATTTAATCTCTATAATAATCCCATGGGACAGGAGTTTAAAATATGCAGATATTAAAGCTTCCAGAAGCTGAAAGTATCTAAGGTAAAATGTAAATAGAACTTAACAAACTCAAATCCAGTGTTTGAGTTTCCAATACCAGGCTTTTAACTACTATGCCAGATTTCCTGAGTTAATAAAATGTAAGAATCACTAATAATAGCATTCAAAAACCTATATACTTGTTATATGTTTATTTTCTAGGCATAGCTTCCATTTTATTGAGCAAGGTGAACTAGAGCCCACCGGCTTCAATCTTGTTGTTTTTAATAGTAATGAATATATCAGATTTCATTGATATCGGCTATAAAGATGACCACATTCATTCAGTTTTCTGAGCTTACCATTAAAATAAAAATGTATTATTTAGTATTCTCTGCATATATAAATTTTCACTATCAAACCGTATCTTATAAAAATTATTTTTTATAATACATAGGTTTGATTCTGAAAAAAGTAATTATGTAACAAGAGCAGTCACTGCTGTGCATTTGGTTTTCAAGAATCTTAATGCCAAATTTAGTTTTACTTGAGTAAATACATTTGTCCAAAAAAATTGCATTTAGTCAACCTAAGACAGGGACCAAACCATTGATGTTTGTATCCCCATGACGGGTAAGACTGAAACTGCAAGAGCAGGCAACCTAAGACAGGGGCTATTTTCTGTTTTTGAAATAGCTACAACTATTTTACATGAAGCTGTCTTTCTTTACAAATGTGCAATTTGTCGCATTTTGTTTAGATAATGAATAGAATTCTGATGCAGTTGTTAAATTAAACCTTGACTATTTAATTTAGGGTTTGCTTCTAACCCTAAATGCTTGACAGATTTCAAGATTTAAAAGAAAGTCAAACATCATATTTCAAGATATTGTGTGTATTTGATAAGTGTAGGTCATTGTTATAAAACACACACCCTTTCCATGACATTGGCTCTTCTGCCTCCTTCTGAGGGTCTGAAAAGTCAAAAAAGCACTCAGCTTCTGAGGTTAGGCAGTCCTGCTCTGAAAATTGTCTTCCTCACACAAGCCTTGCGTCCTCCAACAAGATATTTCAAAACTTACCTTGCAATTTCTTTATGTATAAAATAGAAATGATAAGGCCTACTTTGTAGCGTTCTTTGGGGATTGAATGAAGCGAAGCAGGTTAAATGTTTGGCTCATGGTAAGTAATTTCTCAGTGAACGGTGTTACTATGGAGACAAGCAGTAGATTCCATCCCTCCTGGAGCAGGGCTCTTTAGCCAGGGTCCAACTTTATTTCCACTAACTGCTAACTGAAATTTAACATTTCTCTCCATTGAGAATGTAGGCAAAATTATGCTTGAGAAGAGCTGGAGGTCTGGCCCAGGTCCATTAGGAGGTATTACTCAGATTAGGATTTGCAGAATGTTTTTAATTACCACCTCTCTTTGAAGTGTGGATATTCTATGTCCGGGGTAGGCGTATTATGTGCCTCACATCTGGCCCTCTGTTTTTGTAAAGAGAGTGATATTAATACAGCCACATATGTTTGTTTGCTAATTGTCTAGGGCTGCTTTGGTCCACTAGGGTAGAGTTGTGTAGTTGGCTGCGTTGGTCCACTAAGGTAGAGTTGAGTGGTTACCACAGGGACTCTGCCCTGCAAACCGAAAACTCACCACTTGTCCCTTTCAGGAAAAATTTGCTGACCCCTGGAATGCAAAATCTACCAGTTGCTCACTAGGTCAGATTGTTCTCAGGTAGGCATTAACAGCAAACAAAATATACCACATGAAGGTCCCATTATATGCCAGCTACTCTGATAGCTACAGGAGACACACACATAAAATCAATAACAAAAACACCCTCCCTATGCACACATGCACACAATAAGTCATTGCCCTAAAAGCCTTCCAGACGGTAGTGGATACAATTGAGAAAATAAGGAACTATAATGGTATGGGAAGAGCTACTGTGCAGGAGATCATAGGCATATAACAAGAACAGGTGACAGGGGTTCCTTCTGAAGTCAACTTTTAGGGTAAGTTAAATAGTGTTGTTACTACAGCAAGTGTGTTATTGGATTCAGAAAATTAACATTTACTTGAGAGAACTGACTCATGAAACACTAGCGAGACCCATGGGGCAGTATTTGCTCACTCACGCATCTAGGTAACAAGGAGAAGGTCGGGGGTGAGCGCAGCCTGTAAGGGCAGGGTAGATGGTAGGGTAGGGTGCTGGCTGTGCCAGAAATATCTGGAGAAGTTTCCTGAAAGAGGCAGGGTGACAGGGTCTGCGCTGGACTTGACCTTACAAATCTCGGCTTCTGCATCTCACTGTGGAGTTATTAGTCTCTTATGTAATTTTTTTTTTTTTTTTAATGTTGTGGTCTTGGAAGAAACAGAGATAGTACTGTATATAGCAACACCAACCTTACAAAGAATTTCTTATGAATAAGTATTTTTCTTGAATGGTGGTATGATATGCTTACTTTGGTATAATCATTTTCATAGGGAACATTTCCTAACCTCGACTTCAAATATAAAAGATCCTGAGTGACATATTATTGAGATGTCCTCCTAAATGGACATTTATTGGTTAAGACCCTGCTCTTCTTGTGCATATCACTTCTGATTTTATAGATATTTACCATTTCACCTTCTAAACTTTTTTCTTGTAGAAATAAACAAAGACCACTAATAGAAAATAAACAGGATATTTATTCAGAGCTGTCTATAGCAGGGTGTTAGTTGCCATTGCTTGCTTTTGGCAGACATCCAAAGGCAGAAATCTAACAGCTTCATAGTGGGATAAAAGGGATGGTTTCAGGTGTTGAAGGCTGTTGGCTCAATTGGAGGCTATTGGTCTGGGGAGGCTAGAGATGGTCCAGCTAGAAACGGGGCATTCTATGTGAGTGGCCTGGAAGCAGCATGCTTGGTGTTCCCTGGTTGGTCCTGCACTGGAAGCTAGGGTGGAGGTAGGGCAGTGGCCAGTCACTGACCAAGTCCTGGCCATCCTGGACCAGCTGCTGCAGAGATGGTGGCTTGGCCTCTGGAGCTGGTTGATATGACTGTTGATACACATAGTCTGACTATTGTCCCTTGTATTCAATCTCTGACTTTCCATTCTGAATTGTTGTAATTGTTTAGCCCATCTCATCCACTTAACCATTTTAGTGGTTCTTATTTTGATGATCTGCAGTTTAATTTCATTTTTCTTGATATGCAGGGACAAGAGCAGACCATTTATTACAGACACATACTCCCATGTGTTTATACCACACAAAAATAACTGTAATCATAGGGGTTTTTTCCATCTACAGAGGAATTTTTTACCTATTCTGCTAAAACACCACATCATGATAGTTGTGCTAGCTTTTTAATTTAATTTGGTTTAGTTTAGTTTTAGTTCAGTTTGCCATTGTGACAGAGAGTCTGTAATGGCTCTCTACCCTTATTTTGAACTGAACAGGTAGGTACAATCTTATAGTCCAAGTGGGATTTATGTCTTTGCACACTTCTAACTAGCAGAATACTCATGGACCAGCCTACTGCTTCTTCAAGGGAAATGTCTCCCTTACCTAAGCTTTTTTTAGAAAATATCCCAGTCTACTCTGTGAAGAGGGTGCATTATTCTTCAGGCTATGACTGAGGCTATGACTCAAGTGGGTGCCTCATCCAAATTTGAGGGGTCTACATGCATTTAGAGTGGCCCAGATCAAGGCCTCTGAGTCTCTGGGATAATCAAAGCTGGATAGGGACCTAGAATTGGACTTTAAAATGAGTAGGATGTTTCAGGAAAGGCCAGGAAGTGGAATAAAAGTTAAGAGGAAGATTAAGTTATGAGCAAACAAAAATTATGGCTAACTAGAAGTTGTGATGTTGAAAACAATGTTTGGGTAGAAGCAGAAGAAAAGCAGCTGTTGGAGAGAAGGGAATGGAATAGACTCAACAGCAATGAAAGTGAAGGACAGAAAGACTGGGGCAATGCTCAGACTGCGGCACGTCACCACACTGCAGGATCCTTAACATTTTATATAACATATTTTATGCTACATATATTTGTTATCTGACTCCTTTATAAGAATTTGAGTTGAGTAGATTAAGGATGTTATCAGTTTGGTTTGCCACTTTATCCCCAATGCCTTGTATAAAGCAAATTTTAAATAAATTTATGTTAAGTAAATATATGTTGAATTAATGGAGGAAGTTTATACTTTTATAATTATATGCAAGTTATTTGCATTGATTTGGAACTTTATTTTTTTTAATATTTATTTTTTATTGTTAAATCATAGCTGTGTACATTAGCGCCATCAAGGGGTACAACGTGCTGGTTTCATATACAATCTGAAATATTCTCATCAAACTGTTCAACGTAGCCTTCATGGCATTTTCTTAGTTATTGTATATAGACATTTGTATGCTGCCTTTAGTAACTTTTGCCTGTACCCATTCTAAGATGCACGGTAGGTGTGGTCCGACCCATCACCCTCCCTTCACCCTAACCTCCCCCCTCCCTTCCCCTTTCTTGATGGTTTTCTCATAGTCTTGTGCTATAGTTGGGTTATAGCCTTCATGTGAAAGCTATAATTTAGCTTCATAGTTGGGCTGAGTACATTGGATACTTTTTCTTCCATTCCTGAGATACTTTGTTAAGAAGAATATGTTCCAGCTCTGTCGGTGTAAACAGGAAAGAGGTAAAGTCTCTATCTTTCTGTAAGGCTGTATTATATTCCATGATATACATGTACCACAATTTGCTAGTCCATTCGTGGGTCGATGGGCACTTGGGCTTCTTCCATGACTTAGCAATTATGAATTGGCCTGCAATAAACATTCTGGTACAGATGTCTTTGTTATATTATGATTTTTGTTCTTCTGGGTATAAACCTAGTAAAGGAATTATAGGATCAAATGGCAGGTCTATTTTTTGGTCTCTAAGTATTCTCCAAATATCCTTCCTGAAGGAACGTATTAGTGTGCATTCCCACCATCAGTGTAGAAGTGTGCCCTTTCCTCCACATTCATGCCAACATCTCTGGTTTTGGGATTTTGTTATGTGGGCTACTCTTACTGGGGTTAGGTGATATCTCAAAGTAGTTTTGATCTGCATTTCTCTGGTAATTAAAAATGATGAGCTTTTTTTCATGTGTTTGTAGATTGTGCATCTGTCTTCTTTGGAGAAGTTTCTCTTCAAGTCCCTTGCCCACCCTGAGATGGGATCACTTGTTCTTTTCTTGCTAATACTTTTGAGTTCTCTGTGGATTCTGGTTATTAGACCTTCATTGGAGGTATAACCTGCAAATATTTTCTTCCATTCTGAGGGCTGTCTGCTTGCTTTATTTACTATGTTCTTGGTTGTGCAGAAGGTTTTTAGTTTGATCAGGTCCCAGTAGTGTATTTTTGATACTACTTCGATTGCCTGGGGAATCTCCTCATAAAATATTCACCCACGCCGATTCCTTCAAGAGTTTTCCCTGGACTTTCTTCAAGTATTTTTATAGTTTCCTGTCTTAAGTTTAAGTCTTTTATCCAGTGAGAGTCTATCTTACTTAATGGTGCAAGGTTTGGGTCCAGTTTCAATCTTCTACAGGTTGCCAACCAGTACATGCAGCACCATTTTTTAAATAGGGAATCTTTTCCCCACTGAATGTTTTTAATTGGCTTGTTGAAGATCACATAACGGTAAGTAGCTGGAATCATCTCTTTGTTCTCTATTCTGTTCCAGACATCTACTTCTCTGCTTTTGTGCCAATACCATGCTGTTTTTTATCACTTTCGAATTATAGTACAATCTCAGGTCTGGTAGCGTGAGTCCTCATGCTGTGTTTTTTATTTCTGAGTAATGTTTTGGCTATTCGAGGTTTTTTTCTGATTCCATATAAAACAAAGTATTATTTTTTCAAGATCTTTAAAATATGACATTGGAGCTTTAATGGGAATTGCATTAAAATTATATATTGCTTTGGGGAGTATAGACATTTTAACAATGTTGATTCTTCCCAGCCATGAGCATGGTATGTTTTTCCATTTGTTAACATTTTCAGCTATTTCTTTTCTTAGAGTTTCATAGTTCTCTTTGTAGAGATCTTTCATGTCCTTTGTTGTCCTGGCCCGTGGGGCTAGTTCAGCAGGGACCTAGGGTATGGGGAGAGAGAGTGGAAAGAACAAGAGGCATGAAGAACGGAGAGCAAGACAGGAGTGTGATCAAGCTCTCAAAAAACTTTATTTTTTAACAGCTATATAAACACAAGTGGAGGGAAGAAGTGTGCTCGGGGGTATGAGAGGGTGGGGAATTCCAGGAGCAGGTGTGGTAATCCAACGGTCAGGATGTTCGTTTCGCCTAGGGCAGTAACCTTCCAAGCACCTGACATATAGCGATAAGTTTCAATGGTGAGCTTGCTCTTATAGTATTGGCTCCCGGCACTTTGTTAGGTATACTCCCAAATACTTCATCTTCTTTGGCACCACTGTGAAAGGAATAGAGTCCTTGACTGTATTTTTGGCTTGGTTATCATTGGTATAAATAAAGGATACAGATTTATACTGATTTTATAGCCTGAGACATTGCTGTATTCCTTGATCACTTCTAAAAGTTTTGTAGTAGAATCCTTGTGTTTTCCAGATATATGATCATATCATCTGCAAAGAGTGAAAGTTTGATCTCTTCTGGTCCTATGTGGATACTCTTGATCGCCTTTTCTTCCATAATTTCAATGGCTAAAACAATGTTACAGAGCAATGGAGACAATGGGCAACCTTGCCTGGTTCCTGATCTCAGTGGAAATGATTTCAATTTAACTCCATTCAATACGATATTGGCTGTGGGTTTGCTGTAGATGGCCTCTATTAGTTTCAGAAATGTCCCTTCTATACCAATTTTCTTAAGTGTGCTGATCATGAATGGATGCTGGATATTATCAAAAGCCTTTTCTGCATCAATTGAAAGAATCATATGGTCCTTATTTTTAAGTTTGTTTATGTGTTGAATTACATTTATAGATTTACGTATATTGAGCCAGCCTTGACACCCTGGGATAAATCCCACTTGGTCATGGTGTATAATTTTTTTGATGTGTTGTTGGATGCTGTTTGTTAACATCTTATTGAGTATTTTAGCATCAATATTCATTAGTGATATTGGTCTATAATTTTCTTTTCTTGTTTGGTCTTTCCCTGGTTTGGGGATC
>CAUYPK010037581.1:0-46850 GCA_963574355.1 Loris lydekkerianus | reverse complement strand
TATAATTCTTTTGTTTTCAATTTCATTTAATTCTGCTCTAATTTTGGTTATTTCCTTTCTTCTACTGGGTTTGGGGTTGGAATGTTCTTCCTTTTCCAGTTGCTTGAGATGTCCCATTAAGTTGTTAACTTCCTCTCTTTCTGTTCTCTTGAGGAAGGCTTGCAGTGCTATAAATTTCCCTCTTAGGACTGCTTTGCAGTATCCCAGAGGTTCTGATAATTCATGTCTTTATTGTCGTGTTTTTCCAAAAATTTAGCAATTTCCTTCTTAATCTCATCTCTGACCCTGCTATCATTCAGCATAAGAATATTTAACTTCCATGTTTTTGTATGAGTATGCAGATTCCTGTTGTTACTGAGCTCAATTTTTATAACATGGTGGTCGAAGAAGATGCAAGGAATAATTTCTATTTCTTTAAATTTACTGAGGTTATACTTGTAACCTAAGATGTGATCAATTTTGGAGTAAGTTTCATGAGCTCATGTGAAGTATATCTGCTAAATCCAAATGTTAGATGGTTAGGTTTAAATCTAAAATTTCTTTGCTCAGCTTCTTATTGGAGGATCGATCCAACACTGCCAAAGGAGTGTTGACATCTCCAACTATTATGGAGTTGGAGGAAATCAAGTTGCTCATGTCTGTTAGAGTTTCTCTTATAAATTGAGGTGCATTTTGATTGGGTGCATAGATATTAATAATTGAAATCTCATCATGTTGAGTCTTACCATTAACAAATATGAAGTGACCATTCTTGTCCTTCCTTACTTTTGTTGGTTTAAACCCTATTGTATCTGCAAATAAAATTGCAGCACCTGGTTATTTCTGATTACCGTTTGCCTGAAATATGGATGACCATCCTTTCACCCTGAGTCTAAATTTGTCTTTTAAGTTAAGATGTGATTCTTGTATGCAAAAAATATCTGGCCTGAGTTTTTGTAACCAGTCAGCTAACCTATGCCTCTTTAGAGGGCAGTTTAAGACATTCACATTAATGGAGTATATTGAGAAGTCCGGTAAAATTTTGGGTATCGAGTTTTTCTAAAGTCCAGTGGACATTTTTAATCCTTTCACCAGTGTGTAAGTTGGAGTTTGATCCAAAGTTTCTGAGTGAGTTTACTTTTGGTAGAGGAGTGGGTTGGTCATTATGGAGGATAGGTCTGAGAATATCATGAAGAGCTTGTTTGGTTATGGCAAATTTCAACATATGAATGTCATTAAAGTATTTAATTTCTCCATCATAAATAAACTCAGTTTAGCTGGATACAGGATCCGGGGTTGAAAGTTATTAATATTTTGCTTTAGGAGATTAAAAGTCGATGACCACCCTCTTCTGGCTTGAAAAGTGTCAGCAGAGAGATCTGCAGTCATTCTAATATTCTTCTCTTTGTAGGTAATGGCATTCTTTGGTCTGGCTGCTTTGAGTATTTTCTCTTTCATATTAACTTTAGTGAAGTTAATTATGACATGCCAGGGGGATGTCTTATTGGGGTTGTGTCGTGCTGGGGTTCTGAAACTGTCTCCTATCTGAATTTCAGAATCTCTGGGCATATCTGGAAAATTCTCTGTCATAATTTGATGGAGAAGGACCTCTGTGTCTAGCGAGGCCACTTCATCTGTTTCAGGGTTTCCAATGAGGCAGATATTAGCCTTTTTCAAATTATCGTAGAGCTCTCTGAGAGAATGATCCATTTTTGCTCTCCATTTCTCTTCCTCTTTGAGAGTTTGGGAGCATTCAAAGGCTTTGTCTTCAATGTCAGAAATCCTTTATTCTGCTTGCTCCACTCTGTTACTGAGGGATTCTACTGTATTTTTCAGATCTTTGAGGGCTGCAAATTCTTGCTTCAGTGTGTCTAAGTCTTTGGTGGTTTTGTCTCTGAATTCTTTAAATTCTTGAGACAACTTTTGAATTTCTCCTTGAATTCCTAATTCCAACTTTTGAATTGCTGTTTGAAGTTTTAATTCCAAATTTTCCTCCACTTTATTAATCTTGTTGGCAATCTAAATTCTGAATTCAATTTCTGACATCTCAGCCAGTTGTTTATGAATGGGATCTTCAATTACATCTGCCATATCTTTCCTTGGGGGGGGGGGGGTTTGATCTATTCTGGTTATTCATGTTACCAGAGTTTTTCTACTAATTCTGCACCATGATTGTTTTACTCCCTTTGATTTTTCCCCCTGAGCTTTGTCGAGGACCCATACAGTGCTGTGGCCTGAGAAACTGGTGCCCTGTTTGGTGTGGTGTGGCTAAGTGGTTCTGTCTAGTTTTCAGTTGGTTTTTGTTCTACCCTAGTGAAACAGTTACTCTGGGTTGAAGTCTCAGCTGTGGAGAAATATCAGCAATTAAGTCACCCCACTCACCACTGGCAACAATTGGAAAAGGAAAATCAAACCTTCCTACAACCACACAACCAGGTTACCACCTGAATATTTTGATATTGGAGGCGATTGGCTCAGTTCAAAAGGTTCAAATCAATTGTCTCAGTCTGCACCTGTCTCAGTTTGGAGAGTTTAAGAGGTCTTGGGGAACTGGATCACAGGGAACTGGTGTCTACTTTGATATGGCTTGCTCCAGTGCTGCATGGAGTCAGTAGGAGCCACTCAGCCAATAGATCAGTCTGGGAAGGTTGATGCCTCCTTGCCTCTCCCCCCCCCCCCTTGCACCAGTGTTGCAAACAGTCCTTGATAGCCCTGCAGTTGGCTGACACAGTTGCCTGTAGTGAGCTGATACTCCAGGGTTTTTCACCTGCCTGAATCACAAGGAAATCTTCCAGGCCACTGCACTCTGCCTCTATCTAGCAGGAGGAGGTGAGGCCTGACAACCTTGGGCGTTGGATGAAGGTTGGGTGGTGTTCACTCACGTCCAGCCCCACCCCTGATTGAAGTTGCTGACAGAACAGAATAGAACTGCTAAATTCCCCTGCAGAATAAAAGCTGTTTTGAATTCCAAAGCACTGTCTGCTCCTGCAGGTTTGTATTCGGTTACCTGTCAGTTCTATCCTGCAGCCTTCCTTTGTCTGTAGGCTGACGATCATCTGAGGGCCAGGTGCGTCTTAGGTAAATCCTTTACTCACGGGTGGTTGCCAGCCTCCTCTGGTTGCCCAGGGAGACAGGAGGTGTGGCTTCAGAATATCCAGGGTGAGCCATGTTGATTCCAAAAGACGGCTGCTGGATTGTTCCACCGGGAGCTGCTGCTCTGGTGTGGTTCCCTCTCACCCGACCGTCCTCTCATCACGCCCGTGCCCCAGAGACAGCAGTGACCAGCTAAAGCTTAGGTGCTGTCCACACCCCTCGAGAAATCACCCAATAGTCTGGATTCCTGGAGGACACGCCTCCAGACCTCAGAGTGAGTGTGGAGGGGAGTGCTGGGAGCTCAGGGTTGCAGGTGGAGAATGTATGCAGTTTTATACAGTTTTATGCCTGGCCATATTGCTGCTAACAAACATGCCTCAGGGAACTGCTGCTGCTCCGATGTGGTTCCCTATCAGCCGACCATCCTCTCCTCGCTCCCGTGCCCCCAGAGTCAGTGCTGACCTGCTGCAGTTTAGGCACTGTCCACACCCCTCAAGAAATCATTCAAGAATCTGAAATCCTGGGGGACAGGCCTCCAGACCTCCAGACCTCAGAGTGAGAGTGGAGGGGAGTGCTGGGAGCTCAGGGTTGCATGTGGAGAATATATACAGTTGTATACAGTTTTATGCCTGGCAGGAGAACACCATGGCACCCTAGTAGGGGAGTTGGGTCCAGTTTTTAGAGGGTTTCTCCCATGGAGTGTAGAGGGAGGACCTTTGAACTCCAGACCTCAGAGTGAGTGTAGAGGGGAGTGCTGGGACCTTAGGGTTGCAGGTGGAGAATATATACAGTTTTGTACAGTTTTATGCCTGGCCGTATTGCTGCTAAAAAACATGCCTCAGGGACTTGCTGCTGCTCCGATGTGGTTCCCTCTCAGCCGACCATCCTCTCCTTACTCCCGTGAACCCAGAGTCAGCACTGACCTGCTGCAGTTTAGGCACTGTCCACACCCCTCGAGAAATCATTCAAGAATCTGAACTTCTGGGGGACAGGCCTCCAGACCTCAGAGTGAGAGTGGAGGGGAGTGCTGGGAGCTCAGGGTTGCAGGTGGAGAATATATACAGTTGTATACAGTTTTATGCCTGACAGGAGAATGCCAAGGCACCCTAGTAGGGGAGGTGAGTCCAGTTTTTAGAGGGTCTCTCCTGTGGAGTGTAGTGGGAGGACCTTTGAACTCTGCCCATTTGTTTGTGGAGCACTCTGAGCTCCACAAGTTCTCCATGAATTCTTATGGGGGGAGGGGACTCCCGTCTGCTTTGTGATGGATTTTGTACCTTTTGTTTGTATCTTTGTGGTTGCAGCTTGCTTTAGCAGGGTTGATGTGCATTCTTCAACCTTCTCACTTGGTGCTGCTCAAATCCACCAAGTTACTTGCTATATTTTTGTCCTTTAACTGTCCTTCTGGACGGGAGCCTCTGTGGAAAGCTGGTTTCAGTCAGCCATCTTGTCTCTGCCCACTAATTCTGTGTATTTTGATGATGTTGGTGTTTCTACTACAAATTGCATGATAAACTTTAAAATTTTAATTTTTTTTTTTTTTAATTTTCTCCTGGGCTTAGCTTGGGGAAGCTATCTCATGACACTTAGAATATACACTTAGAATATAGAGATAGATACATTTATACATAAGCAGATATATAGATAAACATATACCATAGTCTAAGGTTTTCTAAATTCACTAAGCCAATCATCATATATTTCTCAATGGAGATATTATTCAAAGATTTCTTCAATTTACTAATATTTTCGCTTCTGTCATAATCTTGGGCTAATGTGTCCTGTATGTTTACTACTTTATGTATAAATCAGACTTACAGTGAGCTTTAAGGACTGTTTCTTGTACTAATAACACAGCTTAAAGTCTATCTGAAACAGTGAGAGCATATTTATGTTAAAAAGAGTGTGTCTCAAAACAATGTGTTCACCATCCATTCCCACTGAGGTTTTATAGACACTGTTTATGTTGTGCCAGGGAACCAGGTCCTACCCTCTTTTAGCTGGAGAGCCAGTCCTTAGAAGGTGCTGAAGACGCTCATTTAGAGTCCATGTAGGGGAGAACACAATTGACAAATTTCAGAGGAGTGATGTTGAATGACAATGACTTTCCCCCCCAGCACATTTGTCTAGGATACTCAAGGTTCCTTTTGAGACTATCCAAGAGTTTATTCAAGAGAGCAATAAATGCTTAATCTAGGCTTAAGGATTCCTTAGCATACTAACCCCAAATGTGGCAACTCTCTTGAGTCTGCAGATTGAAAACCTCAGGACAATTATTTCATGTTTCTTTTCTTCTTTCATTCCTTCCCCATGCCCTCAACAGGCCCACTTTCTCCCACGCAGTCTTCTTGCTTTCCCCCTTAGTTGCTCAACAGTACTATTTTTACTGGTGACAGATGTTCCTATGAGCAACTTGTCATTTGAGTGCAGAGATGTTGGACTCTAGGATGAAAGTACAAGCTGAAATGAATGGGAATGGAAGGGAGCAAGGAAATGCATGCATATGAGGAGCAGGGCCAGATAAGAGGCAGCCAGCACTGGGGAAAAGAATATGGGGAATCGGAAAGTTCAGATGCTCTCCTGGGCTCTGCCACCCTCAGTGGTATTGTCCATTGTGTGGAATCAATTCAATCTTTTGTAAAATGCAGGCCTTGGGCCAACTGACATTTAGAGCCCCTCCCCTCCTCTTTCTAAATTGTTCTTATTTTCATATTCTATTAAACCAGGATAGGTCAAAGTTCCTGTTTTTTAGGGGGAAAAGATAGCAATTAAAGTTATCATTATTGATGTTCAAAACCAGTGTAATGTGTCTTTACTACCACAATTGAGAAAACTTCAGTAAAACATTCTGGAATTAAAGGTGGTTCACATGGTTATTTGTTTACAACTTTTAAATGACTTTTGATGTTAAATTTTAAGTAGTTCCAACATGCTCATCTTTGTTTCTCTCTTTCTCTTTCTTTCTCCCTCCCCCCCCCAACCCCGCTCCACTTAACCTACCCATAGGCTTATGAGAGGCCCCAGAAACACTCAACTCTTAATTATGACACAGGCCTCCCACAGGACTTCACCGGTGACACCTTAAAACCAAAGCACCAGCAAAAAAGCAGCAGCCAGAACCACATGGACTGGTCCACCAACTCTGAGAGTGGACCCACCACTCAGAATTACTTCATCAGTCTAGAGTCTGGCAGAGAAACTACAAGCACCAGCAAGATCCCAGCTCTTGAGCCCGTGGCTTCCTTTACAAAGTCCCAGGGTAAGAAAGGCAATGCAGGGAGCACATGGAGTCAGTTGTCCAACAACAGCAAAGATCTGCTCTTGGGGGGTGTGGCTCCATCCCCAAGCAGCCACACTCCACCAGCCCCACCCAGCAGCTCTGCCGAATGCAATAGGCTTCCACCCTTGGTAGATCAAGATGGAGGAGGTACAAAGGAGTCCCCAGAACCACCTGCTATGGGCAGCAAGAAAAAGTCCAGTAAAAAAGATGTAATAAGTCAGACCATCCCAAACCCAGACTTGGATTGGGTCAAGAATGCCCAGAAAGCATTTGACAACATAGACGGGAAAAGGGAAGCCTATTCTGCAGACAGTGCTCAAGGAGCATCACCAGCCAGGCAGAGTTCCGCTAGTAATCCAGAAAGCGACCCAAGTCATGTCCGGATTACTATCCCCATCAAGGCACCCTCTCTAGATCCAACCAGTCATAAGAGAAAAAAGAGACAGTCCATTAAAGCAGCAGTGGAAAAGATTATCCCAGAGAAAGCCCTGACTTCTGGAATTGCTATGAGCAGTGAAGTAGTTAACAGGATACTTTCCAACTCTGAAGGAAATAAGAAGGATCCCTGTGTCCCTAAGTTGGGTAAGATGATAGAGAATGAGTCCTCTTTGGCTGGTCTTGACGCTGGTGGAAATATTGAGAAAGTTGTCCCAGGAGGTGTACCCAAGCCACATAAGCCACCCATAGTCATGACACCTCCAACATGCACAGATCACTCTCCATCGAGAAAGCTGCCAGAAATCCAGCATCCAAAATTTGCTGCAAAGCGGAGGTGGACGTGTAGTAAACCAAAACCCACCAGTATGCTTCGGGAGGCAGTCATGGCCACTTCTGATAAACTGATGGTGGAACCCCCGTCTGCGTACCCCATCACCCCATCTAGCCCTTTGTACACAAACACAGACAGTCTTACTGTGATCACGCCAGTCAAAAAGAAGCGGGGACGACCAAAGAAGCAGCCTTTGCTCACAGTGGAGACGATTCACGAGGGCACCTCCACCAGTCCTGTCAGTCCCATCAGCCGAGAGTTTCCTGGCACTAAGAAAAGAAAGAGACGACGCAATTTAGTGAAGTTGGCCCAGCTAGTGCCAGGAGAGGACAAAGCCATGAGCGAGATGAAGTTTCACAAAAAAGTTGGAAAGCTCGGCATGTTGGATAAGAAGACCATCAAAACTATCAATAAGATGAAGACGCTCAAGAGGAAGAATATCTTGAACCAGATTTTGTCTTGCTCCAGCAGTGTTGCTCTGAAGGCCAAAGCTCCTCCGGAGACCAGCCCCGGGGCAGCAGCCATTGAAAGCAAACTGGGCAAGCAGATTAACGTCAGCAAGAGGGGAACCATCTACATTGGCAAGAAGAGGGGCAGAAAGCCAAGAACAGAGCTGCCACCCCCATCTGAAGAACCCAAAACAGCCATCAAGCACCCAAGGCCTGTTTCTAGCCAGCCGGATGTTCCAGCCGTGCCTTCCAACTTTCAGTCACTCGTGGCATCTTCACCAGCAGCTATGCACCCCCTTTCAACACAGTTAGGTGGGTCACATGGCAACCTGAGCCCTGCCAGCACCGAAACCAATTTTTCAGAATTGAAAACTATGCCAAATCTCCAGCCCATCAGTGCTCTTCCAACCAAAACCCAAAAGGGAATTCACAGCGGGACCTGGAAGCTGTCTCCACCCCAGCTGATGGCCAACTCCCCTTCTCACCTCTGTGAGATTGGCTCCCTGAAAGAAATAACGCTGTCCCCCGTGAGCGAGTCCCACAGCGAGGAGACGATCCCCAGTGACAGTGGCATCGGGACAGACAACAACAGCACGTCTGACCAAGCAGAGAAGAGTTCGGAATCCCGACGGAGGTACTCTTTTGATTTCTGCTCCTTGGATAACCCGGAGGCCATTGTGTCCGACACCAGCACAAAGAACCGGCATGGCCACCGGCAGAAGCATCTCATTGTGGACAACTTTCTGGCCCATGAAAGCCTCAAGAAGCCAAAGCACAAGAGAAAACGGAAAAGCCTGCAAAACCGTGATGACCTCCAGTTTCTGGCAGACCTGGAGGAACTCATCACCAAGTTCCAGGTGTTCAGGATCTCCCACCGGAGTTACACCTTTTACCATGAGAACCCGTATCCCAGCATTTTTCGGATTAATTTTGATCACTATTACCCGGTGCCATATATCCAATATGACCCGTTGCTCTATCTTCGTAGGACTTCAGACTTGAAGTCAAAGAAGAAGCGTGGTAGGCCTGCAAAAACCAATGACACCATGACAAAGGTGCCTTTTTTACAAGGGTTCAGCTACCCTATTCCCAGTGGAAGTTACTATGCACCCTATGGAATGCCTTACACATCAATGCCTATGATGAACCTTGGTTACTATGGTCAATATCCAGCTCCTTTGTATCTATCGCACACACTCGGAGCAGCCTCCCCGTTCATGAGGCCAACGGTGCCACCACCTCAGTTTCACACAAGCTCCCACGTCAAGATGTCTGGTGCAGCTAAGCATAAAGCAAAGCATGGTGTACACCTGCAGGGACCCGTTGGTATGGGTCTTGGTGACATGCAGCCATCCCTGAACCCTCCCAAGGTAGGCGGTGCCAGTCTGTCCAGCGGTCGGCTCCACAAGAGGAAACACAAACACAAGCACAAGCACAAGGAAGACCGGATCCTAGGGACCCATGACAACCTGAGTGGTCTTTTTGCAGGCAAAGCCACAGGATTCTCCAGCCACATCCTGAGTGAACGGCTGAGTAGTGCAGACAAAGAGCTCCCACTGGTGAGTGAGAAGAACAAGCATAAGGAGAAACAGAAGCACCAACACAGCGAAGCTGGCCACAAAGCTTCTAAGAGCAACTTCGAGGTGGACACCCTGTCGACGCTGTCACTTTCTGATGCTCAGCATTGGACACCAGCCAAGGACAAAGGTGACTTGAGCAGTGAGCCTGTGGACTCGTGCACTAAAAGGTACTCTGGCAGTGGTGGGGATGGTGGCAGCACAAGATCAGAGAACCTGGACATGTTCGGTGAACTGACCCCTTCGAGTGACAAGTGGGACAGTGACATGAGTGGAAGTAAAAGGAGGAGCTACGAAGGTTTTGGGACATACAGAGAAAAGGACATCCAAGCCTTCAAGATGAGCCGCAAGGAGAGAGGTTCTTATGACTCTGCCGTGTCTCCAGGTAAGGCCAAATTTGTCTTCAAACTCGGACAATCTACTTCTTTAATTGCTGGGCTTGCATCTCTGAAGTCAGACATCTTTGGCACCCGTGTTCCCTAGTTTGCAAAGAGGTGGGAATCAAATGAAAATGGGTCTCCTAACACATTTGAGTTTGCTGCACATTTTCTGCACAGTTTGCTTGGTCTTTATTGTCTTTCCTCTCAACTGAGCCATTGATTGAGAAATTGTGGACCCAAAGGCTGTCTCAATAGCTGCCCATGCTATATAAGCATGCCCATGACAGTTAATACTTTTTATTAAAATACTCTCCTTGGGTCCTTGTCTCATGTAATGGTGTAGTTTGCTAGTTGAATGAATGCTTTAAAGCTTACTAGGAATATCACCAAGATCCCAAGAACACCAAGACTAGAAGGGAATGACTACATAGTTCATCTGGAATGCTTGCTTCAGAGGTCATGCATCTTAAGTGCGAGGCCCACTGCAGAGACACTGGAAGCTAATCACTAATGAATCTTGAAGTCTAACTGGTCAGGGAACCACACCCTCAGGCCACATAGTTTTCTCTTTTCCCTGGGCATTGGATAAGGCAGCCTGGACAGGCCTACAAAATGGAGCCTTGACTGCATTCAGACACCTGTCATTCCCTGCCCTAATGGGAAAGGGCCTGGCTGGGAAGTACTGCATGCTTCCTGCCTCAGGAGACCTTACTTACTGCTATGTCTCTTACCATGTCTGCGGGGGTGGGATTTTGCTCACTAATCTAAACTACAGTGTTGGTTATTACTAGAATGTCCCTCCTCCTCATCAGTGGCTGGGAGAATTTCCTTGCTAACCTCCCCACTCACACAAATCCTTCCCTGCCCTGGGTATCCCTTTGTCCCTCCCTAGGCCTCACATAAGAGGTAAGACTCCTATACAGAACCAGAGCACTTCATGAATCAGGAAAATAGTATATACTTCTTTCTAGAAATTGCAGAAGCTAAAATAATTTCTTATGCTCCCCTTTCCCCAAATGACATTAAATCCTCTGGTTAAAGCCTGGTTTGAAGAGACTAGTCATCCATGTTTAAGGTTTGGGTGGAGACTTTCACCTCTGTTTGTGATGTGTACCACTCACACCTTAGTGAAGGTAAGAGCAGACTATTTATGAGGAATTAGGGACATTTTCTAGGTCAGCAGAGTTCAGAAAGAATGTGATTATATGTTAGCAACCACTTAAAGGTTGCTCCAGATTTTCACAATTTGGGGCATCCTTGTAATGGTAGATGTTCCCCTTGGCTGGTGCAGAGACCAGTTAGCAGTTGTGTCTCCTGCATTTGCTGAAGGTGATAAATGGCCCACACTTCATGTATGCCCCCACATGAATGTGTTCACATGAGCTTCACCATTTCTCATCATCAGACTTTGTTAAAGGTGGTTTTGTGCCGAGCTCAGGTTAAGCCCACCTGGATAGTAAGCACCAGAGTAAACCTGCATGTGAGAAATATTCTCAGTGTCTCTTTTAGCATGATGAAACTGATCCATGGGACCTAAACTAGCTGTGGCTAAAGGGTGTTCTTATATTTCTATTTTCTGGGTATTATTTAGCTAAGAAACGATAGTGGTAGCTTATTGGCTAACAACCAAGAGCAAAAATCCTAACTTACCAGTCCTAGGAAGATCTCAGAAGCTAAAACCAACTATTGTGAACTCTTTGTGTGGCCTTCAGCATGGTATTCCACTTCTTTGGAGTATTGTCTGTCTATCTATAACTTGGATTGGGTCTGACCTCTTGTGTCTAGTGTGTTTCAATTCTTAAAGCCATTTCACATACATTTTTCATAATGCCCTTGGTGCAATCCTGGAAGACAGCTACTTTCATTCCTACATTACAAATCAGGAAGCTGAGGCTCAAAGCGATCAAGTGTGCTGTCCAGGTTCAGAAAGCCATCACTTTTGATTCTAAGCTCAGGACTTCTCCCACTGCATTGGGGGTTGGTCACAAATCACCCAGCTATTGAAGGCTGAGTCCAGAACACACCTGGTAGTGTCCAGCCCAGTGCCCTTCTATGTCACCACTGCCCTCACTCTCACAACCCATCCATCAGATTGCAGGGCCTTCCCCAAGGTATCTGCACAGTAATGATATGATGATTGCAGAAAAGAATTAAGGAAGGAAAACACTCCCAAACAATATAGCAGGAATTCCATGGCCTACCCTTTTCTAAATGTCAACCTAGAGACATATGCATGGCTAGGATATTCACCTCTGTCCTTACTGAAATCCAGTCCAGTTCTCAGAGTCTTTTTTGCATGGCTTTGTGCCTATCTCTGTATTAAATAAGTTTGTTTTTTCCCAACACTTTAGTGAGTCGTAATTGTTGTGGCTTCTCTGTCTCCATGACTTAGGCCTAATGTCCCTGCACATCTCAACTATCTAACTGAGGCAGACCAGATTCCCTCTCAGTCCCTTCCCTTCTAAGCATTTGCTTCTCCTTGCTTATACCTCAAATGTTTCCTTCATTTCTGAACCCCTAAATGTCCTTAGCAGGATGTGGATCCAAGGTCAGAGTTTATCAAAACTCCCTAAAGAATTTTTGCCTTAATGTCATGCAGCCTGAAGAGTGCCATGCTCCATGACAAGACAGGAGGCCGATGAGATGAGGCTGAGGTTATCAGAAGCATTAAGATCTTTCAGAAATGTTACCTGAGTGGATGTGTCTGTTCCGGCGGAGGATACAGAGGGCCACGATTGAAAATAAGGCTTCTATACTTTGCACAGCTTCTCTCCCTCCACCTTTTCCTTCTTCTCACTCTGAACTCATTTCTTTAGCCTCTCTGAATTTGTTACTTCATGTGAGCTATCCGTCCCTTAAATAGATACAGCACAAATATGGATGTCATTCTTTAGCCTGTTAAGGACCAGATTTAGGAGCTGAATTAAGAAGGGGCTTTGAGCACCCCTGAGATCATAGCTGATGAGAGACACCATATAAATCTAAGTTGTCACCCTCACCAGGAGAGGAATTAGAGATCTCACTTAGCCATGGCCGTACTGGCACACTTCACTTCCTCTTTCCCGATTGGAAGTCATTCATTTTCAATTCCCCTGACCCAGCAGGTGCCTCCATTGTCTTGTTAGGCCCTTTATCACACACCTAGAGCTGGGAAGTCATACAGACTTCTAATTTGTTCTTTTTTTTTTTTTTTTTTTCATATTTTACTTTTTGTTTTTTGGTTTCAGAAGGCAGTGGCTCTATTGGCTTATTTTCTAAATGCATGCCATCTGTTAAATGTCCATTTGTAGAAATGCTTGCCTGGGGCCAAAAAATAGATAATCAGTATGAAGGTATAATCTCAGAATTGGAAGAAGCCTTAACAGCCCCATTTAAGCCTTTCTGTCGCCAAATGTCATCATCTCTTGCACACTGACAGGCATCAGTGTCCCAGAAGGGCAATCTGTCTGGGACTGACAATGCATAGTCAGATTCATCCCATGTGCCCTCAAAGCAAAGCTCTCGGAAGGCAGTAGAAGAGGTCTCTAGTGTGAATAATGTTCTCCCTATTCATACCACTGGGAAACCATCTTTGCAATTAGGCCAGGTACTAAGACATAGTGATTACTACTTTCCAGACTCCCATCAGATAGTGGAAAAACAGTAAGAAGAGAAAATTTATATGTGTTACCTCTTATTCCAATGCCATCATTAGGCAGGTAGATATCCCAGGCTCCCAAATATCAAGAGCTTTCCTCATGATAAATGGATGCTGAGGACTATTCCTATGCTCAGTCTTGGGCATCAGACTCCTGCCACATAGATAGCTGGATTCCCTGAGCCTGGACTACTCCACCTCTTATTGTGGCTTCTGTCTTGACCTTTGCCAACACCTCTTAACAGCACCATGGGCATTTTAGGAGGCAGTCTCTTCTGTCACTCACTGGCAGGCAATGGATGCCTCAGCCAAAAATTATACAAAAACCTTCTCCAAGCAGTCTTCCAGATGCAGGAATTAACCACATGGATGAAATGTCATGAAAACTATACAAAGAAACATGGGAGGAAAGTTTTCTAAAAATGGAATAAAAAGAAGAAAGCTCATGGGAGGAGAAGGTTAAGATCAGAAAAAAAAGAGTAGAAAATGGAAAGTTGATGAAGTGTAGTCTGGCTGACCTTCATCCAGGCTGAATTCTGGGTCATTCTTGGGGAGGAGGTGAAAGGTTAATTAGCTGATGGCTGTTGTGTGGTTTAAATGGGCTTATGAGTACCAATCCAGGTCTTGCCCCCGACAATGACCAGCTGACCTCTTCTTTTTGATTACCAGGTTCTCTAAGTGGGACTATGACAGTCAAGGTTCTAACCAGACCTGATAGGCCAGGGTTCTAAAGGTCTCAAATTTATACAACAGAATTTGAACATGGATATACACATATCACATGTAGAATGGAAAGTTAGTAAGAAAATGCTCATGTTATTGACCACATTGACCAACTGAAGAACTATTCAATGAAATCTGAAGATAGACTCCCTTGGTCCATGCATAAATATATGTGACTCATCTATTCATATTTTGCTCCAGCTACTTCACTTAGCCATTTGATCTCACCATTCCCAAAAGTGGAACTCCCCTTCTGTACCTGAGCCCCACCAACATATTAGCTTGCTCCTTGTGCAGGCTGAAACAGTACTCATTATCTTAAAAACAAAGAGGTCATAGCCCTAATGTGACCAATTGTATGGGGACAGAGCACACTCGCATTTATATTTAAACCTAGAGTTAAAAGAATCTTGATAATGTAATACAAACACCTCATTTTGCCCATGGTCATACTGAGGCTTAAGAAGGTCAGGTGACTCATCTAATGAGATGTATCTAATTGGCTGATGAGCTCAGACTGGGAATTTTAACATTAGGAAGATGGAAAAGGAGAAAGAGAGTATAAAAGGGGGAGAAAACAAAGGTGAGTCATGGGAGAGATGGTAAGCTATATGTTTTCTTTTGCTGTGAGCTGTTGTAAAAGGTAAGCATCTCTTTGACAATAATTTGGTTTCCAGGCTATCTCCAGGGACCCATGTTTGGGACTGGAAACGACCTTTGTGGTCTCTGATGGAAGTCATTTTTTTTTCCTTTCCTGTCTTAACAATTGCACATACTTATTTTATTGAGCCTCCCAGATTCCTCCTAAGGTTTCCTTTTGGAAACCAAAAATTAATCAAATTAAATGGTGTAACCCATAACTTTCTGGCAATGAAAAAAAAAAATCTTAGACTCACAGCATCTCTTTTGCTACATTGAAGTCAGAAATCGAGCAATTCTGCCTTTGGAGCATGAAGTCCCCAAGCCATTTATCTTCCCACAGTTGGCAAATGTTCTCCTGTCCTGTTGGAAGTTGTTATTTATATCTTCGTGGGATGAGGGAATTATGCAGATTCAGGTGTGGGTGCAGAGAAGTTACAATTTTGACAGACTTGGCTTGGTATAACATGGAGCCATTCTTGGCTAGAGAGATGGGCCAGCATGCTTCCAAAGGCTGGAATGTCACTGGGCAGAAATAAGGAAGGTGCCTTTGGAAGGAAACTCCAGAAAACAATCTCTTGACTCTGTAAATGGAAACATGATGGGCCTGGATACTCGTTAGGATTGTGATCTGGGCTTGGATCAGTGTAGCACTTAATGCAAATGGGCTGAATTCAAGGGGAAGTGATAAGGAAAAGAGAAAATTTTCAAAATTATTAGGCCTAGTATGCATAAGGCTTGGTATACTCTTGGGAAGAATTTAAAGATGAGTAACTCAGTGCTTGGGCTCTCAAGAGGCTACAATTCAGGAGGCTCTCCTATAATCTAGAGGGAAAAGATAGCTGTGGCTCATCATGTTATAAAGCAGACAGCACACTTATAAGGGCCATGGGAAAGCCATGGAAGAAGGGGGCTGTCCAGAGGGTGGCGAGTTATCTGTGTGTCCTCTGTGGGGGAGGAGAGGCAGGACCTAGAAATACCCTGCAGTAGTCGCCTTATAAGATGGGTCTTGAAGGATGGAAGAGGCTTTCAGAGAGTGGAGATGGGTAAGCAGAGTGGGAAGCCCAACATGGAAGTCTGTAAACAAAGGTATTGAGGTGATGAAGCATTTGGGAAAAGGTGTGGAGAACAGTTCTGTTGAGGTTTTGGAACCACTAGTTGGGGAATCATGGCTACTAGGGTAAGACAGAAGCTTTGTGATCATGGGTTGGAAGGTTTTTTTCCTCACATTCAGAGGCATATGTTTACATCAGTAGTCAGTGAGAAGCCACTTTTGAAACAGACAAAAGTCATGAAATGACTAAATTATACACTGTCTTTCTTTTCTGACCACACTCTTCTCCTAGTCATGAATGGACAAACCTACCCCATCTCCATGCTCTTCATTCTGTACTGGAATGAGCCACTTACTTTTTGGATCATAACCACAACCTGCCGTTCTTTCCCTATGCCTCCATCCCCAGATTATAAGCATGATAAAGGCATCACTATCCAACCAAGTGTGCCAGCAAAAAATATATATCTATTATATATATTATATATGTGTGTGTGTGTGTGTGTGTGTGTGTGTGTGTATCTCCATAAGGAATCTCTTTCCCTCTCTAGCTAAAGTCAAAGATGATTCCAATATGTTGCCACCGGGCCACTGAGAGAGTTAATGCACAGAAACAGAGAGGCAGACCTCAGAGAGAGACCCTTGGCTGGTGGGCAGGGCAGCAAGTGGTTCAGGCAGCAAATGGCAAAACCGTTCAGGGATGGAACTAGAGATTCACTAAAGGAGAGAGTGAGAGAGAGTCAGGAAGAGAAGGTGGAAGGGAGGAGCTTGGGTCCCACCTAAAAGAGAGAAGCAGAGTAAAAGGAGATCAGAAGGATGCAGAGGAAGAGTGCCGGAAACTTCAGAAAAGGATGAGTTTATGAAGAAAGGAGTGTTCAGTAGGGCCAGAAGTTGCAGAGAGTTTCCAGAGGATGAGAACAGACGGGAATATATGTGAACATATTGATGGCCCTGAAGACAACAGAAAAGTTAAACATTATTTAGCATCTCATATGTTTCAGGCTCAGTGGGCTGTGTGCCAAATCCAAATGGCAAGGAGTTAATGAGTAAGTGGATGATGAGAGAATGGGACTGCAGGTGCAGAAAGTGAAAGCATTGTTGTTCTTTTAGCAGTGCTCCAGCTTCTAAGGAGACTTTGTTTCTGAAGGGAGCCCTCCCTTGATGAGAAGTGACAATCCCATCCTCCATAGGCCTTAATTCTAAGTTCCCTCATTTCTGGGAACAGAAACACAACAGCAGAGTACCTCCTGCTACATCATTCCCCCTCCCTATGAAGGCCATATCTAGAGAAGGGAAAAAGGTTGGAGCATTTGAAAAGAGGCAAGGGATGATAGGTCCTTCCCCCTTCCCTGTCATGGTAATGATCATTTTAAAATTCTTCTCTGTGGTACATGGGTCTCAGCTGTGTACCTTTGAATGCATGGAAGAATGATCCAAGTTATCACAAGTTCTAGCAACAGATCTCTTACTGAACATTTACTATATACAAAGCATTATAAACTTAAGCCCAACTGTTAAGTCTTTCAGAGCTCTTTACTTATGGAATAAAATACTTGTGTTGGTGCATTATAAGTCTGCAATTTTAAAAATTACCAGGAGCTCTTTGGTCACATAGTACAGTGCCAGGGAAAAGTAGGGAGACCTGAAGAAAAGAAAAGGCAAGGAAGAGAAAAGAATAAGTGAGCGTGCATAAAACATCTGGAGAATAAATGCAGACCAAGTTCAATCCATGTTAACTCACTGGCCAACAGTGGGATCCTGTCAAGGATAACAGTGTTCAATGAAAAACAAAATCCTGCTGCAGAAGCTTAGAGAGTGGGTGCATAGCAAGTAAGTGCTACAGCAGCATCAGTGAAGACAGGTGCTGGGTACAGGAAGGCACCTGGCTAGATCTAAGCAAGCAGTTGAGTGGGGATGGGTTTTTAAGAGGAGCAGCTGCCATAGGGAGGGGAGGATACGGTGACATTCATGGGTGCTGAGCATGAAGATTGTTGGGCTTGGTACTCGGTGCTGACTGAAATGATGATGCAAGAAGCATGCTCATCCTCAAAAACCTTATGTAATTATCAGGAGAGAAGGGATTGATATAGATACACACAAAGTAATTAGAGAGAATAATGGGAGTTTACACATTTAATGTCTAGAAATAAAACCCATTCTATAGGAAAAAAAGAACCCATAAAATAACTTTCAGAGTAATAAGTTGCATGTTGTAAAAGCAAGTTGTATTGGTGTTTGCCCTGTTCCAGAAGGATTCAGAACAAGCTGGTTAAAAGGAGGTATTGAGAGGAAGGGGGAGAGGAGTTGACAGAACAGAGCAGGCAACTCCCAAGAGCTGTGATTTTCACTGTCTTCAATGAAGGGGCTAGGACTTTGAGAAGGTGGCCAGTGAGCCAGTAAAAAAGATGGGGCTCACCTTATTGATGGAGGATCTGAGGACCCAAAGAGATAAAAAGCTTAGCCTGAGGCTACATCACAGCCATCTCTTACATCAGATCAGGGCCCTATGATTTTCAAAGCACATTTTCTTATCTTCATTTGATCTTCAAAACCCTGTGGGGTCTACAGGTAGGTGTTGCTTTCCCACTTGACAGACCAGGAAATGAAAATCCAAAGTGACCCAGCCAGTTTTGTTTTTTGTTTGTTTGTTTGTTTTGCAGAAAAATTGCTGTATCCCAGGTATCTTGGGTTTTCCTAGCATCATCTTTTTTCTTAAGTGTTTGACAAGGTCAATAGTGTGACTCGATTTCTGAGTTAACCCTAAAGGACCCTTGCCAGTGGGTTAAATAGTGGAACAGTAGCTGCTAGGTGATTTAGTTTTTGTATAAAGGGAATTTTTTGGAGCCAGGTTTAGCCCAGCCCAAAATGTGAGGCCAATTCTGTGTGCAAAGCCTTCATCTCACTTGGGGACAGAGAGCTTGGATGAAGCATAGTTGTCCTGAAAAATCACACAGGAGATACAAATGGAGAACTTGCATGTTTTTCTTCACTAAATCACAAAACATTGCAACTAATATTTAAATTTTAGTTATTTATTTTTAAAGTTTTGTATGACTTATAGGACCTTACACATCTCCTAAGAAATAACAAAAACTTGCACTTTGAGAATGATACACACAAGAAAGAAAGAAAGAAAGAGAGAGAGAGAGAGAGAGAGAGAGAGAGAGAGAGAGAGAGAGAGAAAGAAAGGAGTCATAAAGGGATGCATCTCAAAAGTTTGGGATATTGTTAGAAATTTCATCTCCTTCTGCATGTCCAGCAGGAATCCAGATATGGGCTGGAAAAACTATGGTTCTAAACCTGTTGGACCTGTCTTATATTCAAGAAGACCAGTAGGCCAAAAAAGGTTTCTCTTATAACATATTCTTCTTTGTGCTGTTATATTTTTGCTCTATTTATTCTAATCACACAATTTAGAAGGTATGAGTATCCAATCCTGGGCAAAGTGGCAGCTATAAATATGTAAGTGACATCTTGTCATCCTTTAGTAGCTCTATTGTAGTCATACAAGTCTTTGTCAGTACATCTCCTGCTGAATAATGAGCCCCCTTAGTGCTAAATACTGTTTCCCTGTAGTGCTAAATACTGCTTTTTTATTTCTAGGCCCCAACAACAAAAATAAAAATGGTTTCTCCATCCATCAGCCATTAGCAAGAGCTTATTATTTTTATCTATAATAAAAAAAAAGTGGAAAAAAAAAGAGAAAAGATCTATTGTTTCTTTTATCATCTAAAAAAAAAATCTGTTAAGGAAAAAAATATATGGAAAATTTTCCTGTAATATATAGGAAAAATTTTCCTGTAATATATAGGAAAAAATAAAATCATCTATAATCCCGCATCTAGAATAGCCACTGTGATAATGTACATAGGCAGGTTCTAGCTGATGGTCCTCACTCCCCTTGCTTCTTGTTCCAATCTGCCTTTCCTCCCAGTCTCTCCACTTCAGCCTGTTTCCTTCTAGCTGGGCCCCCTCCTTCTCCTCTTTACCTGCCATCACTTTGGTCGTCTGGTCTTTTCAATTTTCTCTTAAGTGCCTTCTCAAACATCACAATGATCACCTTCCTGTCTGCATTCTGTGTCATTACTCAAACAGGGAGGATATTTTAAAAATAAATGCAACAGCAATTGGGCAGGAAAACTACGCAGATATCCAGACTATCCTATTTCACTAAAATCTCCACCAGATTTCAATTGCCAGCCAGGACAACAACCAGGAAAGGGACAAATTAGTTGAGGCTTGAAGACGATTGCCAAATATTTTTCCCAAGAGTCCTGAGCACTGGGTGTTTCTTCTCAGATCAGAATCTGACAAGGGGAAATGAAAGAAGTTTTTCAAAGCTTGAAATCCTACCTCTACCACAGCAATGTAAAATGCAATCATCCAGTTTCTGCTACAAGTACCTACTTTCACAGACACACAGCTCCAGGGCAAGTCACGTTATAGGTTATAGCTTCTCTCATTGGTCAGCATTGCTGTCATTGATACTGAGAGCATTTAGATGGAAGGTACCTGCCATTAGTTTTAGACTGATGGGATAAAAGTCTGCCTGGTACTTGCTTAGTTTCCTTCCCAATATACCGATAGATGTTTCCAAGGCAGGTTGTAAAATCAACAATTCCTATTTCAAAAAGCGGCTCTCCTATTTGCATTTGTTCTTTCATTCTTCCTCAACCATTACATCCATGTCTACATAGGTTCCGAGTTGAGCTTTTCTCAAGGCCTTAAACAAAGGAGAAGACAAAATACATCCAGGATCTCCACGGACAGTGCGAACAAGCGTCCATGGAAGATTTGCTCAAATAGCTGAAACAATTTTTTCCCTCCACTTTTTCTCCATTATTTTTCTAATTTCAATGGTTATTAATCATGACAGAGAAAAATACATTTCAGTGTCCGTCTTAGATAGGAGAATCCTGTGTCTAAGTGTCTTCTCCCAGCACTGGGAAGGACTGTAAGTATTGGCTCCCTGAAGTGAGTCCCCCCAGCCTGGCATGCCAGCTCCCCTGCAAGGTGGGCATTGCTGGGACCCCAGCAACATTTCATTTGCCAGGGTTGCAAGTTCTGCGTCCAGAGCAATGCTTCTCTACTTCATTTTCATTTTAGTGATCATTTTGGCAATGATCAACCTATAGCAAAATTCTACCCATCTTCTCTCATAGCTCTAACTAAATATATTGATATAGATATATTGATTAGTGAAATGTAAAAAGAAGAATGTGCTGTCTTTTCGTGGAATGCCAGTAAATGAATAATTGATATCAGATGTAGAAATATTAATTCCTGTTACATCAAGCACAAAATTATCTCCTAAAAGACCCTCCATTGTCCACCCTTACTGTTCTTACCTTGTTTCTTGATCATTTTCAACTTATTCCCTCTCAGTGAGTCCTGCTAAATCTTCTCCTTGTTCTACAGAACATACCATAATGAGCCCTTATTCTCCCATCACAACATTGTTCCCTTCACATACATGCTCTCACCTACTCTTTCTTAACCTTTTCCCCTGCATCTCTGATAGAACTGATGTCTTCACTCTCATTTCAGTGCTTATGGATATCTGACCTTATTTTTCTTGGCTTTATTTTAGATTGGGATGTCTTACCCCTTACCAAATCAAACTTTAGGTGTGGGGGGAATTGAGATTCTAACATACTCTTTTTATAGCTCATGTATCCTTTAGATGCAGCTGAGCACAGATGCCACTGACCTACTGACTGATGGGTTTGGTCCTTGCAGACCACCATGGGTTCCTGGCCCACACTTTGAGAAGCACTAGCTTAAGAATAAATAACTTTTAAGGCAACCTAGTAAAGAAGTCCGCTAAATCCCCCAGTTTCCAGTAGTGTGACCTTGGCTGCCTTAGCCTCTTTGATCCTCCTTGTCTTCCTCTGAAGAATGAAGCTATTAATACCGACCTCACAGAGTTTTATGAGAGCCAAATAAAGGGGGAATAGACACAGGAGCAGCCAGCACACTGCTTAGCACATAGTTAATAATGTTTATTCCCTTTCACTTCCACTTGCGATAATATATTCAAGCACAGAAAATACTAGAGAGCAGATTGCTATAGAAGTTTCTTTCTCTAACAGCAATCCCCAATTACTCTGTGACTGAGGTGAAGCTAAATCCATCTCTGAACACACATACATGTCTGTATACGCAGACAGAGGCAGAAATCTGCTGGACACAATTGTATTGGCTGATTAGGGTAAGGTGTCAGGATTATATGGTAAAGGTGGATGAGAAACAAAATACACATTTTGCCCAAAGATAACTGGAAGTTCACTGTGTAGACATTGTCTGCAGGAGTTGGACGTTCTCATGGAAGGGCAACCATATCTTAATGTCTTGGCATTTGGACTATCACAGTGAGAGTTTATAACACTATTCAGTGGCACCTGTTTTATAGACCAATTTATCTACTAACCCCAGCTATAAAAATACAGTGATAAGAAAAATAATGAAATGTGTATTCATTTTCTATTTCTATTTAGCAGTGAAAAGCAACACAGATTTGTTATTTCATAGTTCTCATAGGTCATAAGTCCAGTGGGCTCAGCTGAGTCCCTGTTTAAGGCCTTAGGAGGCAGAACTCAACATGTGGTCAAGGTTGTGTTTCTGACTAGGGGTTCTGGAGAAGGATCCACTTCCAAGGTCATTCTGATTGCCATCCTACTTGGTTCCTTATATAATAGTTTTAGCACTGCCATCCTTTGCTGGTCTTTGCTTTTAGAATATGCCCACATCTTTCTCATATATTCCATGTGGTCCCTCCAGCAACAGAGGACAATATCTCTAGGTCCTGGACACAGCCCTCCCGCTGCACTCCAGCCCCTGGGAGCTCCTTGCTGCTCCTCACACAGACACCTCATATTTCTACACCTTCTGACTTTCACACATGTTCTATCTTTGCCCCAGAACATGCTTCAGAGGGATAGATATTAACATTTTGCCTCATGCCTAAATACTTGTGGGGTTTTTTTTTGTTATTTTGTTTGTTTGTAGATTTCTCTTTAGGGTCTAGTAGATAGAGGCCTACCTGGTGGATAAGTTTGAAAATACAATTGAAAACATCAATTCTAGAACTACACATTGCTAAATTGTGTAGTAAAGAAGGACAGTTCTTTGTTAGACTAGAATGGCAGACCGAATGCTCCATGATGGAGGTGGGGTTACCATGCCTGGAGATTAAAGAATTGGCTGAATTTAAGTAAATGGGGAATAGAAGGGAATCTTTTAGGGAATATGAATATATGTGTACAGTGTTCTTTGAGAAAAGATTGCATTGTATTCTTTCCTCTCTCAAACACATCACACAACACACACACACACACACACACACACACACAACTGGGAATACAAAAGTGAACAAAAAAGACAGGAGGTAGCTCTCCCGTACTCATGGACTTTACAGTCTTCTGAAGAGTGCAGAAGAGAGAAAAGCAAATAAAATAATTAAATAATAAAATGTGGGGGGAAAGAAGATAAGTAGTGGACATAGACTGCTCGACTGGAGTGGTAAGTCAGCAGGTAAGGCCTGCACTTACCAGAGAGCTTGGCTGGGTGCTGCCAGCAGGAGACTTGGTCCTCGCTGTGTCTCACACAGGCTGGTATGGCCATGCTATTACTCACCTGGATGGTTTAAGTAGTTCCAGACCATCTCTCAATTTTGTTATATGTCTGAGTGGCTTAATAAATCCTTTCTTCTTAAGTACGTAATGATACCTTTTTCTCTAACCCCTGCCTGAATGGTTGAGTTTTAATGACTTGCTCCTTGGAAATGCATGGGTGAGACAAACCAGCAACCAGAACCTGTTCGTAATCCAGGAATAGCCTGGGTGCTAGGGGGAGGTGACTCGCAACATGTGTAAAATCAAAATATTTCTCACTCTTCGTTTCTTTTTGCAGTTCAGAATCTGTGTTCTGTTTCATGTGAAAAGTAAAATAACTCCTCTGCTGGAATTTCTTACTGACATTTCTTTTTGGTGGGAGTCAAGGGTGGGGAGATTCCCTCTGAACACTCGCTACCCATCCTGGTATGGCTCTGTGACATTTTCACAAAATACCAACCCCCAAAATTTTAGTAATTACAAAAACATGTGCTTGTCCTCATAGCCACTGAATTTTTTTCTCATAAAAAAAAAAACAGTTGGTTCAGAAATTTAATTAGAAACCTAAACTTGATATCTTTAAATTCTTTTGGCTTCAAGGGAAAAAAAAGAGGTACATGTTTTCTAATTTTCCTTCAGTTTAGCGTTATATTCCTGAATGGGCAAAATTGTACAAAGCGTCTGAAGAATTGAAACTCTAACACAAGGGGAGGATTTGTATTTCCTTGCTATGAAGAACAAAGAAGAAAAAAACTTTCAGTGATGTCTAATCTTGAGGAACACAGTGCCCTGTCCAACCCACAAACTGTTGGCGGCATCATAACTCTACACAGAATGTTCTTTTAAGCATTTCCCCCCTCCCAAATTTTCCCTGTGAAGTTATAAATCTCAGCATTTAGAGGCATTTTTATTCAAATAAAGTATAGACTTTGGATTGGGGCATTTGGCATTGATTCTGCTGGCAGTGAGCCTGTCCCAGAAAAAGCAGTCATACTTAGCTGGCTAAGGTCTAGGCTTGACTTTATTTGTGAAATCCCAGGTGTCCCTCCCTACATCAAGTACCTGTGCTGTGAAGCAGTGATTAAATAGCTCCTTATCTGGAGTTAGTTTTACCCAACACAACATCCTCTTGATTGTTTGGAAAATCAAATTGCTCTGAAGATCAAACTCTCCCACTCTTTTCACTGCCTCATTTTCTGCATGGAGCTGGCCTCCTAGTCCCACCTATACAACACTTGCTTTAGACCTTGTTGCAGCAGGCAGACTAGGGTAGCCTCAGGCATCACTGCACCTGGAGAAATTACAAGTAATATCCACTCAAAGTCAAATAGGCAACCAGGTACCTGAATCTACTCCTGCCTTTCAGTCAAAAAATCCTAATTCTCCATGTCCGGTTATTTTGTATGCTTTCTGATAATAACTTAATATTTTTCAAAATACCCTCCTGTGTATACTCTCCATTCATCACAATCGGAGAAGCTGAGAACTCCTCGGGGAGTTCCTTAGGGTATGGCCTCAGTGGCTCTGCTTAGGGACTCAGACAAAAAAAGTGATGAGCACCCTCTAATTTAGAGCAATGAGTTAACTGTGGGAACTTCCACTTCCTAATCCATTGCTGGTCAATATCTATATAAAATATAATCAAAAAGAATTTCTAGAAAAATGAAGTAAAAATGAAATGGCTTACAAGTACAATTCAATGATTAGATGGTATGAATATAAAATTATTCTATCTCCTTGTTATGAATGTTTGCAAATGCTTCCTCTCCATTTTCACACTTACCATGGGCCAGTAACAGCCTGTGTCCAGCCCTGGTCCATGGGCCACATGTGAGTAGCACTGCTTCAGGAGGATGGTTCTGCCAGAATAAAGCATACATCTCAGAGGGAAGAGGCAGGAGGCAGGAAGACCGCCTAGGAGACAACTACAATAATCCAGGTGAGAGATTCAGAGGCTCAAAACCAAGGTAGCTGAGCAGGAGGCAAAGAGGGAAGAGAGAGGGGAGAGGCCAAGGGTAGACACTGAAGAAATACAGAAAGGCTGAGGAGGAGGGAGCAGCGTAGAGGGGTGTGGGATCGTTCACCCTCACATGCTATTGTGTCTTCACTACAGAAAAGGCTTTGAGGTTTTTAGACTAAAAGCCAGTGAGGTTCCTTGCTTCAAATCCCATAGACCTCCTCAAATGTCTGATGTGGCCTCACACGCACAGCACAGCCAAGTGATTAGATTTACCAACGCCTGCTAAAAACTAAAACAGACAACAAATGCATGTACTTGTGTATTACGTACATTTAGAAGAGGAGAGAGGTAGTTCCTGATCTTTTCAAAATAAAATAAGAACATCCCACTCTCATAGTCTTGAGATAAAATGAGTAAGAGCAGACCAGTATATCTAAAGCACCACAGCCATTTTATATAATTCACTTTCCCTTTACATATAAAATATGTTATGTAAAGAAAAATGAAAATAAAGGATACCTAAGTAGAAATCATATACAATTTTACTAAATCAACCTGCTATGTCTCCCCCTAAAACTTGGATTACTGTCTCTTTGCCTTTTGTGGGCATGTAGAGCTCACAAAGGCACTTTCTGAAGTTTGATTTCATCCAGGCCTATTTATTATCTTCTGAATGTGTGGCCCTGTTACCAATGCCACAAGCTGTATAAAGATCAGTAAAGGGTACAAAGATATGACTGGGAAATTTCATATCCAAGAAGAGAAGCTCTCTTCCATTTAAATGTTTGCAGTACTCTTAAGAGTCCTTTTGCACTAAGAAAGAAATTAATCATTAACCTGGGAACACGGTATCATTAAACACTGTCTGCATCTCCAGTGTTGCTAGATGCAGGACACTGTTAACAATCTCACCTGTGGAGACCGTTCATTTATTATTTACTACTCACTACTTACCACGGAGGTAGAAGTTCAGCTTCACTTCTGCTTCTTGTCAACTGATGACTTAGATCACAGTAAATTCATGTTTAATGCCATTTCCAGTTTTTGTCATGTTAGCAGTTCATTCATTTAACAAGCATAGCAACTCACTATCAGGTTACTAATGTTCAAATGTGAAGATTCTGTGCTTGGGGACTGTGTGACATCCTAAAACTGATTCTCAGCATTGCCCAGTACTCCAAGATGTGTTGACAGGTATTCTGTGAATAAAAGAGTCTGATTATCAAATATGTTTATTAAATACTGGAATCAGCAAAAACATGCTTACTTTATAACATCTCATCGCTTTCAACATACTGGTGAGTGATGTGACTCTGTCAACAGAACAAATGTTACTTTTTCCCACCTTACCTGACTGTGCAACTCTGATTTTCCCAAGTCCACCCATGAATATATCAAGGAATACTGGCACACTGAAGAAGGTGGTTCAGAATATACCAATCTAGATTAATCTCCTGAACTTAAAAATGGCAGAATCAAGGCTCAGAGGGCTAAGTGTCCTGGCTAAAATAAAGCAGTAGTGGCCAAGCTTGGACCAGGATACAGATTTGCAAGTCTAAGGTTCTTTCTCCTTTCTCCCTGCCTTCAAGAGTTAGTTCTCAAAATCCCCGTCACCACCATTAGTAGACTATGCACATATATTCCTTCGATAGTGAAATGAGATTTGGGAAAGAATATGTACACTCCTACATACTGACACCAGGGCTCACTCCTCAGGGTATGAAGGCCCCTTTTGCACAAGACCTGGAAGATGTGCTGGAGCAGAAAGCAGGAAGCAGGTGCTGGCTCAGCAGAGGGGGCCGCAGAGGGTCGCGGAGCCCTCTTGTTTGCAGTCTGTATTAACCCTGGGCTGTTGCAAAGGCCAACGCTTGGCTCGCATTTGAGATCTGACGATCTGACATTCAAGAAGCTCCAAAGCAAATGAACCTGAGTGAGTAAATAAATAAACCACAAAGAAAAAGCCACTATTGGAAAAACTGTTCAGGATGTGGCATAAGCTCAGGAAAGCCAGGCTGTTGGGAAGTGAGCCACCCTCATTAACCCCGCTGCGCCCAGTTTGAGCACAAGAACAGAAGCACCTGAGTGAGTCATCCTACGTTTAGGGCCTTAGAACAGAAACTCAGGGCTAAAGTACTCAGGGTAAGTAGGTAAATGATAGGTCGTAGTCAGGATTAGTGGATATCAGGGTCATGGGCTTCAAAATGCTGGGTGATATCGGTGAGTTGTTTCCTTCTCTATGCTCCAGCCCCTTCATTTGTAATATGTAGATAAATATTAATATATAATCACACCATAGAAATATTATGATGACTAAAGGAGTCACTGTATATAAGACACTTTGAACAGACAGAGATTGGTATACAGAAAATGCTCAAAAAGTATTCATGTATTCATTTTTTTATTGTTGTTACTCTGAGGTCCATAGACTTTGGGGTTGAGGCAAAACAAATACAATAGTCTTTGGAATCAACTTGTAATTGAGTCCCACATCTATAACATACTAGCTCTGTGTCTATGTAGGCCATATAACTCAACCTTATGAACCTCCAGTTTCCAAGTCTGTAAAATGAGGAATAATAATGTGTGTTGTGGGAATTGATGTAAGGATTAAAGGAGATGATGTACATAAAAAAGTATAAGAGTTTTTGTACTCATCACGGAACCCAGTTCTAAAATCACCCCCTCGATATGTGCTAAAAGGGAAGGTGTGCTGTTACATGTTCTTTGCGATCTCAAGACCCACAAAAATGTCTTTTGGGCATGTTCTGTTCTATTTTGGATAGATACAGAAAATGAAATGGAGAAAGTATATGCAGACAGTGATACATTCTAGGAAAAAAGAAAACAGGAGTAAAGAAGGGAGATACGACAGATGAGCTTGGTCTAACTTTGGTTATAAACACTAGCCAATGTACACGCAAGAAGTCTCAAACAGAAAAACTGGCTGCAGCCGGCCATGTCCCAAATCATTCTGTAGAAAATGGGGAAAGGCTGCTTGATAGATGAATTGGATTGTGAATAAAATGCTGCCTTCCAGGCACTAGCCTTTGAATTACCTTGATATGTTGATTTAATTCAGAACTTTGATGTTTCCTGAACATTGACTTTTTACCCTTAATTGTCTTCTGATTTATTAGTGGATCGCTGAGCTTTTTATGTTTCCCTGGTAGACATTAAAACCTTGCTTCCTAGAATGATCTTGGAACCTGCGACCGATTTTAGAGCTGCCAGCCTCAATTCACAGAGGCCAGTCTGGCCTATAAACACTAGTGCCCCTGCAGTTGCAGCCCAGAGCCTGCCCCAGTGAGGAGAGAGAGCACCTCTCTCTTTGCCTTCCAGCCTCTTGGTCGCTCCCTCATAACTATCTGAGAGCGCCTGATCTCTGCTTGCTGTGGAAATAAGCAAGGCTGACCAGTTAGTAAATTCTTCCCCAGCTTCCAGAGGAATAGTCTTCATCTACCAGAAAGTTTAGCAGCATGGAACACTTTTCAGGTCAAGGACCTGTGCTGTTCTATTCCTGAGCCTGAGAAGAACTGCCCAGCATCATAAAATCTTCCCTATTCTTTTTTTTTTTTTTTTGCTGGGGATTCATTGAGGGTACAATAAGCCAGGTTACACTGATTGCATTTGTTAGGTAAAGTTTCTCTTGCAATCATGTCTTTCCCCCTTAAAACAGATCCATCTGCCCACCTCAGCCAGAACTGCACCTGACCCACAGGCCAACATTAGTTTGGGGAAAGCAAGGAAAAAAAAAAAGCTCCATTATTCCTCAGCTTGCAAAAGAAACTGACAGTCACAATTGATGACATAAAACACTGAGACAGGCTCATATTTTAAGAGGGTCAATACAGAATTCACCTTCCGAAGCCCCTTCTTCCAAGAGGCGTCCCACCACGTTTATTGCAAGCCAGTTTCTTTTCTATTCTCACGGCAGAGTGGAGAAGGAGGGAAGCTGGAACCTGGGCTTGGGGATAAGTTGTCTGCCTGTGCAGGGGAAACCCTGAGATTTTATATGACATCTTGTATCATTATATTAATCATGAAGCTCCAGGAAGCGCATGCTCCAATGAGCAAGCGTTAGGAATGCAGTCCTGACCTCATAACCCTATCCAGTGTTTATCTACACCTCACGGGGCAGCTTTTACCTGCTTTATCTGCTGTCATCCTTGCAAGCCTCCCAACCTTGGCAGAGCTAAATATGAGTAGCCCCATTTAACAGATTTTGTAGAAAAGAAGATAAAATTTCAAATAAGTGCTATTATCAAATGTCAAAATAAAAAGTGTGTGTCTTCTTAATAAAGTGAGAAACACCAAGCATAGGGAGTCTTTACAATTTCATTCATGTTTCAAGCCCTACTCAGTCTCCTCATTGCAATTTTTTTTTTAATTTTAATTTTATAGAGACAGGGCCTAACTCTACTGGCCAGACTGGAGTACAGTGGCATTATCCTAGCTCACTATAACATTGAACTCCTGGGCTCAAGCGATTCTCTCACCTCAGCCTCCTGAGTAGTTGGGACTGCAGGTGCATTCCACCAAGCCTCGCTATTTTTTTTTTTTTTCTTTTTTGTATTTTATGTGGAGATGGGGTCTCACTATGTTGCCCAGGCTGGTCTCAAGTGATCCTCCTGTCTTGGTTTCTCAAAGTGCTGGGATTACAGGTGTGGCCCACTGCACCCTGCTTCACTGACATGGTTTTAAAGCTATAAGATAAGAGGCTGTTTAAAATTTTAAACAAAATATCTTTAATTATCCCATAAGCCTTAAAGATTCTGTAGACATAATTATCCCAATTTTAAGATGAGAAAATTGAGCATCAAGAAGTGAATAATTTGTCCAAGATCATGTAGCTAATAAGGAACTGAACCAAAATGGCAACCCAAATCCATCTTAACTTCACACTTGATGCTTTTTGCATCCACCAAGCTGCTGATTTAAATGCCTCATTTGTCCCACAGACGATTACAGTACCTCTGAGCCCCCAGGGAGACTTCTCCCCTGCCTCCCTTCTAGAAGTTGATCACAGGTGGGGGCTGGTCTCCCAGCAGGTGAATGCTACCTGGACCACTCATGAAAGAACTTTCATGGACATTCTGTTCTTAATGGACCTGATTTCCAAATCTGCATTTCCTTCCCAGTGCAATCTGAGCAGTCAACTCCAGTTATTTTCCTTGTTTCTGTACTTGAAACTATTTTCTGGAAGTTTTTAACTTTGCCGCTCTGTCTGGCCCTTTGTTCTAAGATAACTTCAAAGGACTTGCCTTACATTAATAATATTTACGGTACTACTGGCTGTGTCCATACAAAGTTCAGCTAAGTTTCAGGCTCAGTCCATAATCTTGAAACAAAATGGCAGTCAGTGAATGTCTGAATAGCATTATCTTTCATAATTTTGAAGATACTTTAATAAAGTTTGGTTCACAGAGTTGATGTCTAAGTTATATTATTTGACTACAAATATCAGGATGTTATTTTGTATGTGTTGAATAAATCTGAAAGTTTGAACTATTGATCAAGCTGGTGGTTTTGCTGTAGGAATTGGGGAATGAGGTGTTCCAGCTAAATGCTGGCAAATGGTCCACACTGATTTTGTAAAAATCACAAATGACTCTTACACATGGAGTCTCTAAGAGAAATAAAACATGATTAAGGCTCAAAAAAAAAAAAAAAAAAAAATCACCCTATGTAATTGAACAGAACTTATTTTTTCTTAACACCATCTACTGCATATATTGGCTGGCAGGGTGGAAATATATCACTGTCTTGACTCTCCACTCATTCCTTACTTAATAGATTTCCACAAATACAATAGTTCTTTCACAGTTACTGAGTTCATGTTTTTGAAAACATCCGTGGGTATGGATTTGGAGGTATGGAAATTTCAGAATTCATTGTCTAAATGTTGACCCAGTGCCACTGTGTCCCCAGCACTGTCTTAAAGTTGTGGTTGGAACAGAGGCCAAAAGAGATGACATTTTGTTCTCTCTTCTTGTTTCAGTGGAGCCAGACAATACACAAGGCCGTGAATCTGTAACATGATCTCAGATATTGATAAATGCTGACAATGGAGCAGATTAAGCGCACGTAGATTGATTGAGTGAGATTGGAGTATTTTGATAGTGGTGTCAGGACATGTATTTTATAAATTGATTGCTGAAATAAGACTCAAGAAATAGGTAGTTTGCACGGTAAACTGTTTTCAGGGCTCAGCATTATTTGATTACAGCTTGCATCTCATCACAAACTATGGTTTAGTAGGGTTTGAAATGAGGAAATTTTACTACAATCTGTATTTAAAAAGCCAATTTCATAGATCATAGAATCTCAAAGTTAGAAGGGACCTTAGAGGTCATCCAGCCCCAAATAGCTTTTCTGATTTGCACATCTTTCTGCCACATTCTTCTGCTTGAAAAAAAAAAAAAAGAAAAGAAAAAGAAAAAAAAGGAAAAGAAGTGCAGTTTCTAGAAACACATTACTGTATAATACACGTACAACCAAGTTCATTTCTGAGCAGCCTCAGCCTTCTCTGCCTCTCACTTCTCCGACAAGCATGAGTCAAGAGAGGAATCTCCAAATCTCCAAACATGTTTTCCTTTTCGCAAGCATGGAGTCTGTTCACCTGGCGAAAGTCAGCAAGGTGCAGGCCGCCAGAAGGAAGACAAGCACCCACCTCTGATGCCAACTTTAGAAACAGTTTTCCCCATACTAGGTTAAGGTTATGTTCATGTTCAGCAAGGCAAAAGTTGCAATGTATGGTTGTAAGAAAACAGCAAGAACACTGAATATGAATGCAGGAAACGTGGGTTTGTTTCCTAGGCCAGGCTCTTTCCTCAACAAGCTGGGTGGGTCTGGCCTGCGCATCTGTAAAATGAGAGAGTTGTAGTAGACCACTGGTTCTCAAAATGTGGTCCCAGACTAATAGCATCTGCCTTACTTAGGAACTTACTTGACATGCAAACTCGCAGGCTTCATCTCAGACCTCCTGAATCAGAACCTCTGAGGTGGGAGAATAACAATCTGTTAAAAAGAGAGCCACTCCTAACTTTGAGAAGCACAGTTCTGCATCCAGAACCCTTCAAGGCTCCCACTTTCCACTGTAACATCCCATGATCCCACAGGCAGAGCACTGAAAACTGCCTTGCCCACTTGTTCTCCATCTCAGTGTTATCCCTTAGGTTTCAGCCGCTTCTCTCTCTCTCTCCCCTTAAATCCACAAGCCTGCCACAAAGCCAGTCTGCTTCAGAGATGACTCTGACTCCCAGAGCCTGTTCCTCCCTTAAAAAATCTATATCCGGTCTTACATAGAATCAATGCTTACAGTCACCTTGTATCTAAGCAAATTGAATAAAACTGGGAGCTCGAGCAAACCTGCTTATTTATTTCACGACAAGGGAAACAACTTTCAGTTCTGCGAGACTTGACACCTTTGTCAATAAAATCTGCAGATTGCACAATATAGAGTTGTTTTAGAATTCATCTTTCTGACAATAACAGGACTTTTCAAGAGAAGAGCATCCAGGGCTTATTATGGCAGCCACATCTTTGCCCTGAGCCGCCTGGCTGTCTCCCCGCCTTGACGGTTGACATTAGAACCACACAGCGAGTCTGCAACAGTGCAGAGAACAAGGCAAGGATTTTAAAGCACCTGCCTCCTTTCGGTTGCTTTTCTTTTTCATAACATCTAAAAAGACAACCAGATTTGATTTTTTTTAAAAGAAGCACTTAGTTTTAATAGCTGATTAGCCTGCGATAAGGTCGAACTTGTGTTTTGTTTCTAATTAGCAATAAAAACAACAGGGTGTTAGGTTTGCAGTTGCTTCACTGTAGCATCTTTCCAAGATTCTCTATTCACGCTGTTCGAAAGTGCCGTATACATTGGAAATGTGCATTTATATTCAGAGGAGCTTATTGTAGGAAGCATAAAAAAGCTCCACATAAAGCAGAAGTTTGGGAAGGGAGGTGGAACTGAAGGTAGTAAAAGCCCCTCAGTTGTCTGATATTGTGAACCGAACTTACTGTGGAGTAAGTCGTCATTTGTGATTTCACAGCTCTGGAATAAATGACACTTCCAATAACCTTTTTCTATACAGGTGTAAAATATACAAATGGGGTGAGGCAAATGGTAGCATCATTGAAATGTGTAAAAGCAAAATGCCTAGGAAGCAAGCATAGGGCAGGAGCAGGGCTAGGAGGCAGGGGATGCCGGCTGCAAGAGCTGCACGCCTTGGCTTCCTGGAGCACTGGACTTAGGACTGGCCTGAGCGCCAACCTTCCACATCCAGTTGGGATGATTTTGTGATTATTATATCACTGGAGGGATTCCCTGCCTAAAGTCCTTTTTTTTTTTTTTTTTTTTTTTTTTTTTCCATTTATGGCTTTGGTTTGATGTGCTTTTTTCCCTCCTCTTCTGAGTTTGCCATGAGTCGTTGAAAAGTATATTCAACCATGCAAGAGTATAGCTTTTTGATTTTATCCACACCAGTAAAATAACAAATTTGGTGATCAATCAGCTGAATAGCCATCCATGTAGATAATTATAGAGACTGGAAACTCTTCCATTTGTGCATGTCCTCTGCAGCAGAACATGTGAAGCTTCCTTGTATTTTATTCCTGTTCTCTGTGGGACATATAATCTCTGCTGGTTTATGAAGGATCATTTTGAAAACTGTTTTTGACCTCTACTTTTAAAGGCTGGGAAATGAGTATGGTATCTTGGGACTACTCCAAGCTTTAGTGCAAAGTCATGGGTTCTAGCTCCTGTTTCCTCTGCTGATTTCACTCCATGGCCTGAGAGTGTTTCTATATCTGTGACAACAACAATTAAGGGTCTCTCCCTGGGTCATGGAGTGGCTTAACTTCAGCCATGACTATAATTGTAATTGCAGTGTGCTTCCAGACCCCTGAAAACCCTCATCTAATATTTTCTGTGGTCCCCTCAGACTTCAGATCCCCCAAATCTTTAGGAAACGTACTGGGGAAGAGCCAGACCTATTGAATAAATTAAGGTTATGAACTGTGAAAAATGAGGGAAGGGAGAACGTGAAGGCAGCAGGTACTATCTTCCCATTTTCAGACAACATGGAGTTTGTTCAGAGTCTCGCTTTGTCCAGATTTTATTTCTGGAGAACTCTATTTCTGTAGAGCTCTCTCTCTCTCAAGTGGTTCAGACAACTCTACATGTGATAATATATCAGTAGTAATAATAATTCTGGCTTAGCTTAATGCATATATTAATGTTGAACTATTTTAAGCTATGGAATCATTCAAGGAACAGAGTATTATTTATTTTATTCAAGTCTCATGCAAGGCCACAGTTTCTTAGGTGATAATTCTTTTTCTTCCCCTAAATGGTCTTAACTTAAATGTATAGTACAACTGTTCAGTTTTGCAGCGTCTACGTGCCAGTCTATCAGTTTGCCAGTAATCACTCCATAATCCACCATTTAGTATCTGCAGGATTACTAGTAATCAGCTTTTAGGGCTATGAATTCTCCATTGTTCATTTTCAACATTCATCCTTCAGCCAGCTACAGCATCATAAGTACCATGATTTCCTCACAGATTTGCAGTGAAGGCCAAAGAGATCCTGCAGGGGAGGGTAACATAAGACTTTTTGTTTTATAAACAATCTTTGGAACAGAGAAGAATCACAGTATACAATACTCCATTAAAGTGTTGCTCCCAAATGAAAAAGCAAACAATTTATAGAGTTTTAGTTTTATAAAGTGGGAAAGAAAAATATACATTATACTCGAGAGTAGCTGAGGAACAACTGTACAATGACCGTGCTTCTCCTAGTGTGCGTACCCCAACTTCATCTCAGAGGTGTCACCCCTCAAGATGTCAGCGTATCACCTTGTACCAGAGACATATTCATTCTTTAACATACGATCATGCGTTCTAGCACTCTGAGAAGCTGAGGCAGTGGATTGCTTGAGTTCAGGAGTTCAAGACCAGCCTGAGTAAGAGTGAGACCCCGTCTCTACTAAAAATAGAAAAACTAGTCCACCCCTAGTCGTGGTGGACACCTCCAGTCCCAGCTATTCAGGAGGCTGGTGCAAGATGATCACTTGAGCCCAAGAGTTTGAGGTAGCTGTGGGTTATGACGCCACAGTCCTCTACCCAAGGCAACCAAGTAAGACTCTGTCTCAAAAAAAAAAAAATAATAATAATACACACACACACACATATATATATATAATGCATTACTTAAGAACTGAGACACATCCTGAGAAAAGTGTCATTAAACGATTTCATTGTCTGCCAACATGACTCAGTGTACTTGTGTAGACCTAGATGGTCTAGCCTACAACATACCAAGGCGGTGTGGTATAGCCTATTCTACACTAAAAACCTACATGGCATGTTACTGTGCTGAAGACTATAGGCAGTTGTAACACAGGGGCAAGCATTTGTGTATCTAAACATATCTAACCCCAGCAAAGGTGGTCAAAAATACAATATAAAAGATAAGAAATGGTAAACCTGTATAGAGTACTTAACCATGAGCAGATCTTATAGGCTAAATGAGTCAGTTAGTAGTTGAGTGAATGTGAAGGCCTAGGTCATTACTGTATATTACTGCAAACTTTATAAGCTCTGTACACTTAGGCTACACTGCATTTATTGAAATCCTTTTCTGGACAATTCACCTTTGCTTCTTAACTATTTTAACTTTAACCCTTTTGTAATACACTTCTCTTAAGATGCAAACACATTAGACAATAGTATGAAAATCTTTCCTTTCTCTATATCCTATTCCTATAAGCTTCTTTTCTGCTTTTGAATTTCTTTATTTTTATATTTTACTTTTTAAACTTTTGTTAAAAGCTAAGTCTCAAGCACATACCTTAACCTAGGCCCATACAGGATCATGATGACCAATATCACTGCCTTCTACCTCCCATCTTGACCCAGTGAAGGTCTCCAGGGGCGATAACGTGCCTGGAGCTGTGATCTCCTCTGATAGCAAGGCCTTCTACTGGAACAGGTAACTCCTCAAGGACCTGCCTGAGGCTATTTTACAGTTAGCTTTTTTCTGTAATTAGAGTAAGTACACTGTAAAATAACAATAAAAAGTATTAAATATATAAAACCAGTAACATGGCCATTTATTACCATTATCAAGTGTCATGTACTATATGTAATAGAACTTTCACAGAATTGGTGGTGCAGTAGGTTACACCAGCATCAGCACAAACATGTGATTGTCTGCATCGTGTAGGTATAACAACAGCTATGACATTACTGGGGCATAGGAATTTTCAGCTCCATTATAATCTTGTGAGACCACCACTGAATATGCTTTGAACAAAATCTTGTAATGGGATGCAAAGCTCCTTCACCAAGCTACCCCTCAGAGTCACTTTGTTCACTACCCTCTAGTTTTACATATTTAAGATAGACAGGAGTAATAAGGTGGGATGAAACATTGAGTGAGGCTCACGAAGTCAATGGCACCAAAGCCCCCAAATTAGAATTGCTCCCTGTCCAGCAGTGGTGACCACTGTGTAGCCCGCAGATTCTGGAGCAGCTGCCCCTGTTCAAGATGTCTCAGAGGTTTCTTGGAAATTCTTTCAAGCCCTGCCACATTCTTCTGAATATCTCGAATGTCTTTGTCTTCAGAAAGAAGATGTGATTTATGGAAACAGCCAAATCCCCTGGAGCCAATTCTGGCAGGGGGTCAAGCTGGGTATGTTAGTTTAGAATTACTCATTTTAAATAGGAGTGCTGTCAGAGTTTTCTCAGCAATGACCAGTTGGTTCTTTCAGTGAAGATAAAGCAGTATATCACTTTTAAGCTTGCAATAGAAAAATACACACAATGAAAACAATTTTATTTATAGATAATCCCAGTTCCTTATCCCATTTACTATTGTTTCATAGCACAATAAGTTGTGCACATATGTGTGAGAGTGTAGCCGTGTGTGTTTGATTATACATAAGCAGACAGATCTACATTTAGATAGACAAACATATATAGATGCAGCTATATATACTATTTCTCATGGGATATTTTTCATTCCCTTTTCCCAGACATAGTTTCCAGAATTCTCCTATAAATGTGAACCTTTTTAATTGTTGATATTCCTCTAAGATAAGCAATTTCTTAACCTTTTTTTTTTAAGGTTACATACTTGTTTTAGAATTTTCTGAATATTATTCAACCTTTTGTAGAAAAAAATAGAGTTGTATACACATTCATAGGATTTGGAAAGGAGGGGAAGGGAACATCATGTTCAGAATTTTTGGCCTATGATTTAGAAAGAAAAGTGACTTAAAATTCACATCATAGGATATATTTATAAAAACAAGTTAAAAATGACTTTTCAATTGAGGCTGCAAAGTATTTATTATATAAAATCTTTACTTAATTAACTGACTTTCAAATTGCCTGAATAAGGCTAAGAAAAAATAAGTGATAATGGTACAGAAGGAGAGCAGTCAGTGGGTCACTTTGTATTGACATTTGGATTAAAATCTCATAAAAGTTTTCTAGTGTCAAGATATAGTAGGAATACAAATGTCTACATACAATAACTAAGAAAATGCCATGAAGGCTACATTGAACAGTGTGAGGAGAATATTTTATATTGTATATGAAACCAGAACATTGTACCCCTTGATTGCACTAATGGACACAGCTATGATTTAACAATAAAAAAAAAGAAGTCTCACAACTAACGGTAGAAATGGAAATAATCCAATCAGAAAATGGACAAAAAGACAAGAGAAGATGTGTCACTGGAGAGGATACAAATGGAAATATGCGTGTGAAGAGATGTTCAGCGGTGTTAGCCGACAGGTAAGTGCAAATTAAAACCTACAATATGCTGGTACTTAATCAGAAAGGCTGGTATAAAATAATAATGACGGTATCACTCCCACATTGGTCGTGGGATTGTAAAATCATGCAACCACTCTGGAATAGTTTTGCAGTCTTTAAAAAAAAAAAAAAAGCTAAATAGGAATTATCACATGACTCAGCATTGCTCTTTTAGGCAGTTATAACAGAGAAATAAAAACATGTTTGCTGAAAAAACATACATGTGAATGTTAATAATCTTTTTTGTTTCTTAACTGGAAAAAGTCCAGATGCCCTTCAATAGGCACAGACATGCCATGGGATTCTAGGACTCAGTAAAAGGAATAAACTGTTGATATACAGATGAACTTGGACAGATTTCCAGGTAATCACATCACATGAAAAAAGCCAATTTACCTATAGAAGATTTTTAAATGACAGAATTTTGGAGATGGTTTCTAGCTGTTACATATGGGTTGGGGGATACATGAGAGGGACCCGTGTCACAATAGAATGTTCAGTATCTTTGCTACACAGGTGATAAAATTGTACAGAACCAAGTACTCAACACATATGATTGAGCACAAGTAAAACTGGTCCAGTGTGAGATAATTTGCTATGGCGGGAACAGAAATGAACACAGCGCTGTACAATTTTACGCCAAGCTGGGGACAGGCAAGGTGACCTGGCAGAGGCCAGAACAGGGACTGCCCATGTGGGTGGGCAGGGACTGACCAAGCAGGGCATAAAAAATCTCCTGGGGTGGTGGGAATGTTTTATGTCCTGATAGATGCATGGGTTACTTAGACATGTGCTTTTGTCAAAATTTATCAAACGCTATACTTAAATGAGATCTGTGCATTCAGAAAATGTAAAGTATACCTCACTTAAAAAGTGTCTGGATTAAACGTTCTGAATATTTTGTAGCTAAATGAGGTCTGATAGAATAATTTCTTTAACTCATAATGGATATTGAAATCAAATTTAAATGCTTTTACTCAGTTGTTAATATTTTTGTAATATTTTTATAGTACAAAACTATTAAAATGGAAACAAGAAATAGATGGTGATAAGGACCCAACACTTCCTGCGTTTGAACTATGGTTCTTCAGCTTATTGGGTCTTGGTTTTAAGAAAGCCACTGCCTCAATTTCTGCTTTGACCAAAGAGAATACCGGTGCTGGCTTTTCAAGTTTATTTTGTGAAGATACATGAAAACCTATGGGGCACTTAGTATACAGCAGGTGATCAATAAGACCAATGGCTCCTCTTATTTCAAGTCCCAAGCATTTGCAATATTAGTTATGTTAGGAATTACAAAATAAGTCTTAAGACTGTAGAAACCTAATGGAAAACTACAGGTAGATAAAAACTCTCATTCTTAGGAATATATTTCCTTCTCATCTTAAGATATCATCGAACAGCAGGGATGTCTCACTGTGTATTTCCGTCAATGGGATTCCCGCTCAATCCATTTGGGGGGGTCCAAGTAGTAATAGAGCCCAAGTGTTAGAGATCCACAGAGTAAAAAGTGGGATGGTTGAAATAAACCAGGAAATGCTGCTGAAACCCTGGGGTGTACACAGGGACCTGCACAGGACTCAGCTGGAAACTGACTGTTTCTAAGTGACTTGGAAACTGCTGTTTCTAAGTGACTTGGTCGCAATAGTATGACGATTTCTGCTGCTGCCTTTTTACATGTGAAAGAAGGAGCTGAATTTTGCTGCTTGAGGCTCTGTCTACAGGCAGCTTGGGTTGGTGAGTGGCCGTCACACACTCAGCCTTCCAGAGGGACAGCCCAGAAACCCCACCCTGGAACTGGACCTCATGTGATGGCAAAACCAGGCCTCAAGCAAATACATCACCTGTTTCTCTGCCTCCGCTATGTCACTATGTAGTCACCAAACGGGAATGTGACTCACTAATTATCATCAACATTTTACACTTTATTCTAATTGTGTAGAGGTGTAAACTAACATCTAAATGAGCTTAGTCACCTCCCTCATGGAGGGCTGCTGCTTGGTTTGCAAAATGTCCACTGCCCTGACGGAGACACAGCTGCTCCATATTGAAATTCGTTTGCAAACTCCCTGCCTTGCTGTGCCCATGTGGACATTTAATAAACACGCTGAAATGGGAAACTAAAATAAAAGGCTTAGGGTGGAGAATTTTTCTCTCCATGTGAAATTAAGACTATAAAAGAATAAACAATGGCTACTCCTTGTAATATTAATTGCCTACAGAATGGAGCTCTGATGGCAGATGTGCCTGTGGTTTTGTCTCAGTGTTGGTTTCAAGACTTCAATCAGCGTGTGACTCACAGTTACTGAACGGAAAACTGCTCGGGCTATGCAAAAGGAGAATAAATATTACGTGTCACTCGGTATCATAATTAACTGCATGCTTCAAATATTTCTTTCATATCGGCTTTCACAATAGGTAATATAATTTACCGTTAATAGGATTAAAATGTCTTTTTTTTTTTTTTTAATAAAAAGGTAAATACTTCAGTGGTTTAAACTGTTTTCTATGTGTTTTGCACTGATACATATTTTGCCACAGGCAGTCTCTTTATACCCTGAAGAAGAAAATAATGAGGAAAATTGGAGATAATTTACGCGGTCCAGAAGCAAAAACTTTTTACGATTATTATTTTCGCTTTTGCTCAATAACAAAGCAGCCTCTTTCATGAAGCAGTGGGGGAGAAACATCCTGACTTCCTGGCTGTTGTGTATGATTTCAAAGATCTGAGGTAAAGTAGGGGGGAAAAAACCCATCATTGCATGAAGACAGGAATTTTACGTTGGAGAGTTAATGCTGGTAGTTCAGGGACGGCCACGTAGAAAAGTGCCCATGTTCAGGCTACTTTTCAAAACCAATAATTGAGAGAAAAGGAGGCTTGTGTAGGCTGTTTTCTCCCCATTTCACTTTGTTTCTCCTGTAGCCTGCCCCACACACTGTCACGCAGGCTGACACAAGCCAGCACAGGTTAGGAAACTCATTACAACTCTGAACTTGTGCAATGTTTGAACAGGTCAGAAATTAAAACCCATAACCTGTGGCACGATAGCGACTAAGAAGCCAAGTTTGAATGTGAACTGTGAAGAACGAACCATTATGTAACCATGTAATCTTACATGTCTGAATGTAAGCTGCGTCACAAGACACAGAAACACCTGACAACCCCTCTGAAAGCCCGAGAATGGTGTGCTGGGCAGGGGGGAGTGGTGGAGGGTATTAAATTGTAGATCAAAGAAGAATGCAGAGCTAGACCGGTCTCCTCTTCTGCAAGAGGAGGAGCTGAGTCCTAGGAATGTTAGGTGATTTGCTCAAGGTCACTCGGTTGCCAAGTGGTGGAGGTGAGCACGGAATCCTGTCTGCAGACTTCCACTCCTGTGATTTTTCCATTGTATGATGCTGCATCCAAGTGTCTTTGGAAGTGATCTCCTCTCTCCAGTCATTACGGCCAAGTGGAATTTGGCATCAACTGTTGGACGTGTTCGCTTCACCACCGATCTATCTATCGATGTTTCATTAGTAGGCCATGTGCACTTGCCAAGGATGAATGAGTTCATTAGCACCGAGACTAATAAACTTTAAAAAGTTAATAATGTGAATATGTTTGATTTGGAATTAGGCACACAGGCATTAGGAGTCACAAAAAATGGCTTTCTTCATATGCTTAGCTTTTCCTATAATTTCACTGGTGTGACAGATTTTTCTGAAAACTCAGAGTAACACTTGTTCTCACGTCACTCCTGCCCTCATCCGTTTTGGTGGCAGTTTCTCCAATTAGTGCACTTTAGAAGGAACTAAAGTTAACAGCAGAAGTAAACAATAACAATAGCAAAACACCGAGCTTTTTTTCAACTGTGATTTTCCCTCCCGGCTGCTGTGGCTTAGGCTGTTGCCGGTTTCCACCCTTCCTCTGGGTACTGGCTGACTAGCCAGAGGATGGGGAGCGGGGGGAGGCTGGTGAGGATGACGGCTATTGGCAACTGCAGGGTTGTGCTGGAAAAATGGAGTTTGAGGTCAGGCATGGGGAGGGACAGAGAGGCCTTTGGCGCATGAGTGGGACGGTGGTGGGGCCTGGGAGGGTGGGGACAGCTCGCAAGGCAGGAGGACAGGACAGAATGCAGAAGGCTGCATAGCCGACCTGGAGGGAGACGACTGCAGGGCTCCCGGGGTGGAGGCTCCGGACAGGGAGCCGTGGAGCCGTGGAGTAGACCCCTTCAGGAAGACACAGCTGGACCGGCTGGTGGACCTGTTGAATTTGTGGTGCCTTCCAGACCTCCTAGAGAGGACCGCCAGCAACATCTGTCAGCACAGACACAGTGATGTAGGAAATGTCACCACACTAATGGCTGTCCCCACAGGCTCCTAAGATGAACAGTGGGTTTATTGAGACAGAATTCCTTGATAGCCCCTGGCGGGTTTGCTGGACCCAGGCCCTGGAACGGCAGAGGAGCCAGGGACCTCCAGGCCACCACCCTCACCAAAGACATGGTGCCTCCCAACTATCACCAGACACTCAGTTCTCCTGGAATTTCAAAAAAATGGCCAGGAGGGTCAGCACTCTGTACCCAGATTGCCCGGGGCAGAACTGAGGAGTCCGAGGGACTCAGCCAGAGAGGAGCCTGACTGAGATGGGGAATCTGCAGAAATCCTGGCATGGGTTCCAGATTCTCGAGATCCGTGAACTTGGGCCACAACTTGCTGGTCTCTAAGGGGCCAGACAGACCAGCTTGTCTTTAAGTCCCAGACACGTGCCAGGCCCTTTCCACTGGTGCTGAGGACTAAGAAATGGGCAAATGGACAGATTCCTGCCCTCACCCAGCGCACGTTCTACTGGGAGCTGTGTATATTGCTGTGTGGCAAGTTAGTAAAATCTTAGCAACTTAAAACAGAACCCACTTATTACCCGGTCTCTGTGGATCAAGTGCATGGGTGACAGCTGGCCATGTTCCCCACCCAGGGTCTCACACAGCTGGATCTAGGTGTTGGCAGGGCTGGGCTTTCATCTGGTGCTCAGGGCCCACTCTGAGTCATCTAGGTTGTCCGAACAATTCAGTTCCTTGCAGTCTCCAGCCCCCTGAAGTCCCCATCTTCTTACTGGCTGTCACCCTCCTGTCACATGGCTTTTCTTCAAAGGCTCCATTCATGACATCATGACAGCCTTGTATGAGTGATATAATCGCCAGAGGCCCCACCTGCCCCTCACACCTTGCCCACCCTCCAGGCTGTGGGCAGCAGGAGGCCAGCTTAGAATTCTGCATCCCACAGAAGGTTAAACACAACAAATGAGCAAGCAATGAATAAATAATATTTCTTTTCCTTTCTTTTTTTTTTTTTTTTTTTTTTTTTGAGACAAAGCCTCAAGCTATTGCCCTGGGTAGAGTGCTGTGCCTTGCAGCTCATAGCAACCTCCAACTCCTGGGCTTAGGTCATTCTCTTGCCTCAGCCTCCCTAGTAGCTGGGACTACAGGTGCCTGCCACATCACCCAGCTATTTTTTGGTTGTAGTTGTCATTATTTGGCAGGCCCAGGCTGGATTTGAACCCCCCAGCTCTGGTGTATGTGGCTGGCCCCTTAGCCGCTTGAGCTACAAGTGCCGCCGAATAAATAATATTTCAAGTGGCGTAAGATGCCATATGACAGATAAAGGAGGGAAGGGGAGATGCTCACGGGGAGTGTAGCCAGGAGGAGGCGGCACCAAGCAGATAGGGGTCTGATGGAGGGATCAGGGGAGCTGTTATGTCGACATCAGAGCAGAGCCTTCCAGGGGGAATAAAGCATGCAAAGGCCGGGAGGAAGAATGAGCTTGAGCTGTGGAAAGTAACTGAAGGCGAGGACAGCCCCCTGGGGAGCATGCAGCGAGGAGCTCGGAAGGCTGTGGACAGCCCCCTGGGGAGCATGCAGTGAGGAGCTCGGAAGGCTGTGGCCTGAGAAACCCCAGAATTTGCGGGTTTGGGGGAGCCACAGGAGTGAGGACGTGACATCAGGACTGGGGAACAGGGGTCAGCTGCCCCCTGCAGAGCAGGGGTCCAGTGTAATGAGAGCGGGGAGTGTCCATCCCGGCAGCAACAGGCCAGGCACGGCGTCCACCAGGAGGTGGCCGAGCAGGGGGAGAGCGGACCTAGCACAGATGATGTCCAGTTTGATGATCTGCACCATGAACCGCGTACGTGGTGGCAAGAAAATTGTTGTCAACCTCAATGTCACCACTCACAGAGGTCTGATGACCACATCCTATGTGAGGTCAGACAGGGCCAAGCTCTGCCCTCGCAGTTCAGCTCCCACTGTCCTGCTGGGGTCTACTGGGTGTCATGTTTTTCACTTTGTGCTTTTTCGTGGTGATTCTCTATTGAAGTGGCCCCTGTGTGAAGCATTGCCCCGTGCTCCTCGGTGTGAGGAGGCTGCATGCGCCTTGTGGAGAAAACCCAGGTGTCAGATCACATCAGTGCGTAAGTGAGTGCAATGTTAATGAATCAGTAACACACAGTAGAGCTTCCACAGGTGCCCACCTCCCCACAAGACCACCTCCTTCAGTTGACCTGATGTGTAGCACATGTGTGTCAGCACAGTAGACTCTGCTCCTCATGGTGACACCCCCACACGCTGACCAGTTACCGTCCCAACGGAGCTGATGTACAGAGGTTCTCCTGTGTTAAATAAGGTGCATTGAAACAGGAAACAGGGTTCCATACGGATTGAGTGCTGGGTGCTGCACCCGAGGCTCACAGGGACTCAACTCTGTGTTTCCTCCAGGAAGTACAGCTCCGTGCTCTCTGCTCTGTGAACCTGAGTAGACTTCACAGAACAACCACAGACAGTGGGGGTCACCTGTGGTTTTTGTTGTGTTCTCCTACATTCTCTAATAGGTCCCACATGTTGGTGTTTCCAAGACAATTCCCACCAAGTAAGCCACACATGGACTTGCGCTGGCCTCCGCATGGTGCTGCAGGCTGCACAGAGTGTGGAGAAATGCTGTGTGGGAGGGGACGAGGGGAGGGGAGGGGAGGGGAGGGGCAGCAGGCTGCAGCAGGGCGAGGCCTGTCTCGGGGGGCAGTGGCCTGCCTGTCACTGTCATTCATTCTGCTGGACCCCTGACAGGCCAGCCAGCCTTTCTGTGAGTGGATTCTCTTGTCTGTGGTGTGAGAGGGGGCAGTGTGTACTTCTCAGCTGGGGTAAGGTGAGGTGCCCAGTGGCCTGCCCGCACTTAGCTGGGTCCTGAACACATAGTGAGGATTGATAAACAGTGATAGGTATTCAGACCAGTCCTCAGAAGGAAGGAACGAGGTCAGTGGAGAAAGTAGAGAGGAAAGGAAGACTTGGAGTAGCTTTTTTTTTTTTGTTTTTTTTTTTGAGATGGAGTCTCACGCTGTCGCCCTGGGTAGAGTGCTGTGGTGTCACAGCTCACAGCAACCTCCAACTCCTGGGTGTAGGCGATTCTCTTGCCTCAACCTCCCAAGTAGCTGGGACTACAGGTGCCTGCCACAATGCCCAGCTATTTTTTGGTTGTAGTTTTTATTATTGTTTGGCAGGCCCAGGCTGGATTCGAACTGGACAGCTCCGGTGTATGTGGCTGACACCCTAGCTGCTTGAGCTACAGGTGCCAAGTTGACTTGGGGTAGCTTAAGAGTAAAATCCTGTTTAATGGTGTCAGAAGGAGCTGGATCTTCAGCGCAGATGCTCAGAGCAAGGCGATCGCAGGATGGGCTTGTACTGTGCCTTCCCTGTGTCTCCTGAGAGCCAGGAAACCACCAGGCAAATGGGGATGGGGGACACTCTGGAAACTTACTTTCAAAACAGTTGTAAAAATCAATCACTACTCTGGCCTAACTTTGCTGACAGATAATATTTAACAGAGGAACTTGTGCGCCTTGCTTTGAACCTTTGACTATTATCTTTCTTACCTGAAAACATCACCTTCCTGGGAACCAGAAACCATCCACTTTCTGCTGATCTGTGGGCAGTGAGGTGAAGGGGGTGTCAGCTCCGTCCACACCCACCAGCAACTCTCCAATTGACTAATGGTAGGTATGGGATCCCATATTTTTCCTTTCAGAGAATAACTGTAATGTGATCAGAGATTGGCAAAAACTTTTGTTTTACTGAGTCCTTCCTTGTGGAAATGCAATTTTAGGGGAGGAACACAAATCTTTAGTAGGGAGGTTAGCCAGTATCATTACAATATTTTTTAAAAAAGCATTTTCTTTTTATATTGTCTGGGATCCTCTGTTGATTTCATTTCAGAAAACTTCTGAACCATAGCTTCACTCCCATACAGAAATGGCTGAGCCTTCAGAGTCTACCATGACTAAAGGCAGATGTTCAAGTGACTGCGTTTCTAGCCCGTTCACCCCATTTACCAGAATGATGCCAGTGATGTCACTGAGACATTAGCATTTAGTCCCAGTATTTACCAGGTTTAGTTTGCTTAAGGATTGACTTGGACAGTTTGTTAGAACAAAACTTCCCCAATTCCCTAAACCGAAAATTGTGATTCTGGAGGTCTGGGGTGGGGCCTGAGACATGGTTTGTATCAAGGGTGTGGTGTGTGGACGCCACTGTCGGGGGCCATGTGAGGAGCTGCACTGGTTTCAGAGGGGACAGCCACATCTGTCTGCCCCCCTGTCAAATCCTCAAGGGCCTCCTAGTGCCTGGCTCACACAGAAGCCTCACTGGCTCTTGTAAAAAGACCAAAAAAGGAATCTGAGCGTTAGGCGTGTGATGTAGTCAGTTAGGAGGCTGTTGCTTTAATGGTTTCTATTTTTTGTGCCTATTCTCTGCTTTATCGTGTGGCTGTGCACATGTGTGCATGTGTGTGAGCACATGGGTGTGCATGTGTGTACAAGCGTGTGTGATTAAAGACTCACGGAGTGGGCTCTCGGTGA
>CAUYPK010037578.1:0-16850 GCA_963574355.1 Loris lydekkerianus | reverse complement strand
AGGGAGAGTGATTGGTGGGATTACACCTATAGTGCATCTTACAAGGGTACATGTGAAACTTACTAAATGTAGAATATAAATGTCTTAACACAATAACTAAGAAAATGCCAGGAAGGCTATGTTAACCAGTGTGATGAAAATATATCAAATGGTCTACAAAACCAGTGTATGGTTCCCCATGATCACATTAACGTACACAGCTATGATTTACTAATAATAAAAAAAGTTATACAAATTATAATATGTATATACAACCAATTATTATCCAGTCATAAAAAAGCAATGAGATTCTAATACTTGCTACAACACAGACAAACCTTGGGGACTTTATGCTAAGTGAAATAAGACAGAGAAGAGAAGACACATATGACAAGATTTCTCTTACATGAGGTCCCTACACTAGTCAAATTCACAGAGACAGAAAATAAAACAGTGGTTTCCAGGGACTGGAGGGAGGAAGAGAGAACGGAGAGCTCTTGCTTACTGAGCGCAGTTTCACTTCAGGATGATGAAACATTTCTGGAGATGGATAGCAATAAGAGCTGTACACCACTATGAATATACCCAACGTCACTGAACTATATGCTTAAAATGGACAAAATGGTACATTGTATATTATGTATGTTTTACCATAATAAAAGTTAAGGTTCCATTTTGCATTTCTATGTTTTTTTCTCCACTTGATGCTTCTCGGATGCTCCTAAAGCCTAAATAAGAATGTGTACAAAAAAAAAAAAAAAAAAATAGAACTCAAATAGATGGAGAGACTGCTTTAGTACAGTCACACGTACAAAACTTTTCAGCTGAGCATTCTAGTTTTGAGATAATCCCCAGGCTTTCCCCTTCATTTCCTCTGTAGTTCTCTCACTACCTACTTAGGTGGAGCATAGAGTAGCCAAGATACTATGTTAGAGGCAGAACATGAGAGAAAGCAGGCTCATAATGCAGAATTTATTATCGCTGAGAAGATTTCATAGGAAATATTTATCATTCTTCATAATATATACTATGTAATTTTCATCACATTAACAAGGAGAGATTTAACAAAAAATTTATTTGTAACTTACATTTTGTTGTATGTAATATTTGAGCAGAATTTATAGGGTATATGTTGCTAGATGTCATGTTTGTAGAATTTTCATCAATTGTTAAAATTTAAATGATCTCTTTCAATGCAGTTTAGTGCATTTTGCTACAGCAGTGAGGGCCATTCTACACATAACAGCACCTTAGATGCAACAGTTGTCGAAAACGAAGGAAGGCCATCCTATAAAATTATTTTTGTTAATATAGTAGAAATTTTAGATAATATTTTTACCTAGTGTTGAAAAACTGAAAGGACATTAATATCCATACAGGAAGGAAAGTTATTCAAAACACCTGGAAATGTGATTATACCCTAGAAATTGCTAATTTGATGTGGAGATAGCAGCTGTGCCACTTTGCTGGGAGGTCCAGGAGTTACATTCCTTTTATTCTATCTGGAGGGGAAGGAGGAAAATGACCAGTTAATCAAAGGGCAGCAAAGAATTTTATGAACTAGCACAGTGAGAGAGAAAAAGAACAGACATTATGTTTCTAAATGTGTGGACTTCGTCATATTCTATTAAAACATATTGTTTTACAACACAATATGACTTAAAGAGTCCTTCCATAAAAGGATGTAATAATTATTTGGAAAATGATTACATGCCTTCAAAGGTCTCTTCTGGCTCAAAAAGTCTGTAACTTCATGTACTTTAATTGTGCATGCTTTATAATTCCATACAAATATACATTATACATGAAAAAGAAGAAAATAATGATTATAAACTAGGTTTGAGAAAGTTTCTATTTAATGCAATAATTCTAGTTTACTATTACATCTAGTTTCCTTTAAATTATAGCACCTTCCTCAAACATGGTCAAAATTATACCCACACTCTCTGAACAGTGTCTCCACAAAAATGAAACAAACAAACAAACTAACAACAACAAAAAAAAACATAATGAAATAATTTAAATAGGATATTTCATTAGAAACAAGCAAGGAGAAAAAGAACCCCAAAAAGTTGTTTCAAAAATTAAATAATCACAAATTGCAGTTTATACAGAATAATAACTTAACTGGATTCTAAAAAGCAACTTCAATTTATATAAGATGAAGTTATTCATTCAAGATGATTATATGTAATAAGAACTATTTCATCTTACAATGCTTACCCTGTGCCATATGCAAACACACTTTTCTCATTTAGTTTACCACAGATGTGCCTTTGCATTTATTTCAACTTTTGGAAACTGCAATTTAGAAAAGGATTAAGAAGCAATAATTCAAGACTGATGTAAATTCTAAAGATTACGTTAGTTCTGTATAAGGCTCTGGCCATAATTCATTGTGTTCTATATTCTATGATCTCTGCACTTTATTTTCTTAATTTTTTCTAACTTTTGTTATGCCTTAAAATGGAATATGTAAGCTAAGGTTTTTAAAATAAAAGCAACAATGAGTTTGTTATTGCTCTATCTTGATCATTATTCTCCTTTTCCTAATCCCTAACAGCTACAACAATGCATGCTATTTATGTTTGGAAATAAATAGTAATACACATCATATATTTTAATTACTTGTTAAGAACCTGAATGTTAGATGGAAAAAGCATGGATTCTACTTGCTAATTGGAAAAATATAGCCATAGGAGTTTGGGCAGCTAATTAAATGTGGATATATGTGATTATGTGCCATCTTATTACTATTATTTGTGGAAAACAAGGCAAGATTTATATAATTTGTATTAACTTAAACTTTGCCACTTAAAAAACCAATTTCATGATGCATATTGATATTATAATTGAAATTGCCACTAAGTGCATTTATTATTTATATGTATTTATTTACTCATTTGAAAGCATATTTTTATGTGCCTCATGTAATGCCAAATCTGTGATAAGCAAATAATTTTAGTTTGGAAATAAATTTGGAGGCCTTGGGATTTTTTCATTGTGTTAGCTAGCCTTTGTTGTTTGGGAAATTCTCATAACACATTGTCAAGCTTTTAGAAGGTGTGTATCAGTGAGAAAAAATATTACTAAGTGAAAGTTCTGTAAGCTTGGGTTGATCACAGAGATTTTAAGCAATAATCCAGCCTTCTGAGTTACATGGGAAGATGAAGAGCATGTGAGACAGGTGATATATGTATTAAAATATGCCCTGACCTGAGCCCACATTCTACAGAATTGCCAAGATTTCAGAGTCTATATATACTTTACCTATGTTCTTAAATCTTTTACTCCTCTATAGATAAAAAGACTATCTTTCCAAAATTACTAACAATTATCTGTTTCCTTTTTTGATATTTATATCTTTTTAAGGTTAATCATAAAATAACTGAAATTGTAGGTAATATAAGCTAATCACACAAAGGAGAGTATATGTTTAAAATGGAGCATCCAGTAGGAAAACAAGAAAATTTAGAATAGATATCCAGTATAAAGAAAGAAAGAAATACAGACTTGCCTCCAAATTTTGGGAATCACATTGAAAGGAGAAGAGGAGCACATTGATACCATAACATATAAACAGACCATCTGCTGATCTTAATGTGATACAATTATTTTTTTCTCAAAGTTACCTATAAAAAAGATAAGATAATTAGCAATGCTTTTAACAGCAGGATTATAAAAAACATTATTTTTCATCTAACATCTCTCAATACATTTATAGATCTCATATTGTATTCACTAAAACATTTCCAAAAAGAAACCAGACATAACGAAATCTGGAGCCAGCCTGTTTAAATTCTAATGCAGATCTGTACTTAATGTTCTTGCAGCATTTTTCCTAAAAATCAATATTTCTCAAGAATTTCAAATCTAGCCACTGTTGTTAATTTTTCTGATCTAATTTAGCTTAAATTTTCCTCTAAGTTCTTCTAGGAAAACCATTCATGTGATTTGGTGATGTCTTCCCACCTGCTACTTTTCTGGAGAGTAGTGATTGGTTTTAACTAACAAACACATCACATTTCCTCAGCTAAGAAAGGAGGTTTGGGAGCAGCCCATGAGAAACTGTGAGATGTTTGATGAGCTTTTCAGATGGACATATGTTCTCCCTTTTAAAGAAAAATTCAGATGCACGTCTTTTTGAAATATTGTCATGGCATGTTAAAATTACCGTATATCACCTAAGAAGAATACCATCAAAATGTTGGACAGAGATACCATGAGTTTTTGTGCCAGTTTTCTGTGCTAATCTAGGAAAAACACAGGGCAGGCGACTGCTGACTCTCATGTAGGTGCTGAATCTCTTTTTGCCTTAATTTAGAATTTTTTCTAGATTTTATTAATACTTATAAGTAGTAAATACACAGGGATAAAAATTTAAGGGTTAAAATGGTAGAGTACAAAGTAAATGTTGTTCTATTTTTTCCTCCCCCACTCAGTTCTCCACTATTGAGATAGCGTATGATTTCAGAAATATGCAATGTAAATACAAGCAAATTTTAATTTTCTTTCTTAGCTAAAAATATATTAACATATTCCACACTCATTTTTACTGAGTTCTTTCCCAAAAAAGTGTACCTTGGAAACTCTTCCACATTTTATAAAGTGATTGTCTCATTCATTGTAATGACTTAATGATTTATTTAACTAGTCCTTTAAAAAGATCTGGTTAATTGAGATGATCTTTTACTACTACATATAATGACATAATTAATAATCTTATGTATTATTGTTTTGTACATGTGAAAATATATTTATGCATAGGTATGTGTGTATAAATGTATACACACACATTGTCCTCTATTCTGACTGTATTAACTTACTCTTTTGGAAGCAGGTATGAAAATACTAATTTTTCCCTCCACTTCCCAAAGACAGTGTGTTATCAACTTTTTGAAAACTTTTGAAAAAACTTTTTGAAACTTTTGCCATCTGTGAGACTGAAAAATTAATTTTCATTTTTTTTCTTAATGTGAATAAAATTAAATTTAAATTTCATATCTTTAAGTAACTTGAATTTATTGGTTTGTAAATCAATCAATCATTTTCTAAATTTTACTGGATTTTTTTTTTTTTTTTTTTTTTTTTTTTTTTTTTTTTGCGTTGGCCAGGTTTGGACCAACCACCACCCGTACATGGGGCTGGCCCCCAACACCAATTAGGCACAGGCACTGCCCATAAATTTTACTGGATTCTTAATCCTTATTCTTCTTTCTTATTTCCTATAATCATCAGAGAAATCAGCCTTTTGATTTAAGGACAGAGTATGCTGTAAATTTTCAAAAGTTTTTTATTTCTTTGCTTTGTATAACAATTTTGCAGTTACACCATATTTTGAAAGACTTTATCTTTCTAAGATTATTAACAATTATCTCTCATTTCCTTTTTTGACATTTATATCTTTGATCAAACCAACAATTATTTTGTCTAAAGATATGAGGTATGGATCAAGTTATTTTCCCAGATAATCTATAATTAACACCATTTAAATATTTTCCACTTGGACCTCATGGGTATGAAATGGAACTTTTGATGTATCCCACATTTTCTAATCCATTCATTATTTAATTTGTTTCATGTCATGAAAGCCGCATGCCATTGTAAATATCTTAACTAATATATTTGTCATGGTAGCAGTAGTCATTCTGTATCATGTAATATTGTCACTCTTTGTTATAATTTTCATTATTTTTTATTTTTGTATTTTACTTATAAACTTTAGAATCAATTAATCTATTCCCTTCTGAGAAGAACAAAGTGTATGTGGGGTTATTTTGGGGGATCTCTTAATGTATACATTAATTTAAATATATATGTATTTGATACATTTATTATATGTGACTGCATTTTTTTCCAACAGTAAGCCAGACTTTTCTTCCTTTTAAAAATGTGTGCCACACTGTCGCATTTTAAAGTTTCTGTATACGTCTATTAGCAATGTCTTAAGTTTATTCTTAAATATTTTACCATTCATCCTTGTGAGTAAGCATTATGATAGGCAGCATTCTAAGATGAACCACAATTACCTTCTACCTCATAGAATCCCTTCTCCATTTGTGTGGAACCTGTGAATAGGATGCACTAATCCTACCGGGACTATATTAAATCATACAGCAAAAGAGAGATTACCCTGGGAAGGCCTGATTAGGTGAACACTTTGAAAGATGAGAGTTTCTCCAGCTGGTCACAGAAGGGGAAGTCAGACAGTGGAGGCATCAGAAGGCTGTGACACGACTGCCGGCCTGAAGATGAAAGGACTCATCACATCATTCAGGAGCTGATAGTGTTTTTTGACTATAATCCAGAAAGAAAACAGGAACTTAAATGAGAAAACCCCAAGGATGTGAACTCTGCCAGGGATAGGAATAAGCTTGGAGAAGGACACAGCTTCGGTGAGAATTCGGCCAGCTGACCTCTTGATTTGAGTGTGAGCAGAGAACCCAGCCATGCTTTGCTAGACTAGCAAACAGAAATGCGAGCTGATAAAAGTGCGTCATCATTAGCCACAAGGTTGTTAATTTGTCATTCAGCAATATCATCTTAATATAAGAATGTCCATCCATTTTATCTTCTAACAGGCTGTTATTTGATACTCATCTTCATCCCCCATTTTTGTGCTTAATGATTTTACTAAATAATGAGCCAAAAAAAAAAAAAAATCAGATTTTTTTTTGTTTGTTTTTTGTTTTTTGTTTTTTTTTTTTACAGCAGAGTTTATTCCACATAGCACCAAGCCGGGAGACGGGAGGAGTTCCTCAAATCCATCTCCCTGAGAATTGGGGAGACAGGGTTTTTGTTTGTTTGTTTTAATTTTTTGAGACAGAGTCTCACTTTGTTGCCCTCAGTAGAATGCTGTAGTGTCACAGCTCACAGCAACTTCAAACTCTTGGGCTCCAGCTGTTGTCTTGGCTCAGCCTCCCAAGTAGCTGGGACTATAGGTGCCAGCCATGACGACCAGCTATTTTTAGAGACTGGGTCTCACTCTGGCTCAGGTTGGTCTCAAACTCCTGAACTCAGGCAATCCACCCACCTTGGCCTCCCAGAATACCAGGATTACAGGTATGAGCCACCTCGCCCAGCCAAGACAGAGGTTTTAAAGATAGTTTGGTGGGAAGAAAACTATGGTCTGCTATGGTTTGAGAATAGAACCTTTAGTCTTTTGGTATGGGCCACTGTCTGGCAGGTCAGTTGATCCACTGGAATGCAGTTCCTGGAGTAGGGGGTCCCAAGACCAGTTGAGTCAGTACCTTGGCCTGTGTGGGTCAGTCCATTGTAATGCAGGACCTGGGAGAACTACTCCCTAAGGTTCAAAACAGGTGATGTTCTATATAGAGAAAGTTAGCAATGTTTATAACCTGACAACTATGGATGAATCCAGGGTAAAGAAGTAAATGAGGGAACAGTGATTATTATCAAGCAAATGAAGACACAGTGGCTAGTTATTATCATGATTTTAGCTAAACCTGCTCCTTCACTAAGTTTTGGGGCCTGTCCTCTAGTTCATCAATTTGAAAGACCAGTTTCATAAACACATCCTTTTTTTTTTTTTTTTCTTAGCAGGAACTCAACTTTATTGTGTCAAGCAGCCGCTTATATAGAGCGTGGGGAAGGGGCAGGGAAAGAAGGCGGGGTATGGGGTGCGTGACAGGGTTGGGCCAATGGCATGGTACCACGTTGGCTGTATCCAGGTAGAGGCAGTTTCAGGCCGGGTCTTGCTGAGTCATTGCTATGCAGAAGTAGCTTGATGGATTTACTTCTAGTCAGGCTTGGGAAGTTGCACTAGGCCTCAGGCACATGGCAGGACCCAACAATTCCCTCTTTTGTTTTTTTTATGGCAGAAAAACATAGACCCTGTCTTAGGTTGCCTGCTCTTGCAGTTTCAGTCTTACCCGTCATGGGGATATAAACATCAATGGTTTGGTCCCTGTCTTAGGTTGACTGAACGCAGAGTGATCTTACCCATCTTTTGGTACTATGAATGTAATCCACCATGCAGCCTCTCCATATCCTGTCTTTGGTTGTCTCAGTTTTGGGAATCTTACCCATCATTGGTGCTATGGAGGGCGGTGAAGAATAATAGATTCTTGGTTAATGAGCTGGTGATATCGAACCTCGACCTGATTTAATTGTCTCTAACCTTTTTTAAGGATACAGGGTCCAGAAGTGAAGGGTAAATAAGGGTAGCAGGGGAAGAAGGTAGGGTAAAAAACCATGTAGGCCCGCCCACAGGGGATTTTCTAAAGTTTCTTTTCTTCTCTTTTCTAGATCTTCTTGGAGTGTTTGATCTTGTTTTGCATGATCTCAGATCTGTTGGCATAAAAGTAGCACTTCTCCTGCAAAAATAAACAGATGCCTCCCTTTTTGGCAGTTAATAGGTCTAATCCCCTTCTTATTGGGACAAAAATTTAAAGTCCCGTGCTGAAACCCACAGGGGTTTTTTCTCCTTTTTTTTTTTTATTGTTAAATCATATCTGTGTACATTAGTGCAATCGCCTGTACCCTTTCTAACATGCACTGTAGATGTGGCCCCACCCATTACCCTCCCTCCACCAAAACCTCCCCCCCTCCTTTCCCCTTCCTTGGCCCTTTCCCCAGATGTTTTTTCTTTAGTTTTTTTACTAAACAAGCACACCTTCTGCAGATAAGAAGTACTTTGCCACATAGAAAGACAAATATTGCATGTCCTCACACATATGTAGGACCTAAAAAAGTTGATGTCATGAGGGTAGAGAGTAGAATGGTAGAGGCAAGGAATGGTCCAGGGCCTGGTGGGGGTGGTGGGTGAGGAGAGGCTGGTTAATGGGTACAAACATATAGTAAGAAGGAATAAGTTCTAGTGTTCAGAAGCACGGTAGGTGATTATAATTAATAACAATGTATTATATAATTCAAAACAGCTAGAGAGGAAGATTTGAAACATTCCAAACACAAAGAAATGATAAATGCTCAAGTTGATGGATAGACTAAATATCCTGATTTGATCATTATATATTGAATGCAAATATCAAAATATCACCTATACCCCATATATATGTGTAATTATTATATATAAATAAAAGTGTTTTTAAAAAGAATAAGTTTATCATTTCTACTTTTTTCCTGCTGTTCTATGTTTTGACTGTTATTAACAAATAATGTTAACTCATAGAAATAATTACAGACATTCTTACTTTTAGACACTGTTGTCATCCTAGTTATGACAGACATTTTCCTGGAAGTACCTGAAACTCTCAGATATCGCTCAGAAAGTAACTCTCAATTACTTTCCTATTACTGCTACACTAAAGTACCTCAAACACAGTGGCTTATATAATACTGATGAATCAGTCTACACTTGTGTAGGTCAGTTGATTCTACTTCATGTTTATTTTTCACCAGAATGAAGGAGGGAAGGGGAGGTCGATGGGAAGGGAGGGGGTGGTTCGATAGAGGGAGAGTTAATGGTGGGACCACACCTATGGAGCATATTGCAAGGGTACAAGTCAAATCTATCAAGTAGAACACAAATGTCTTAACATTGTAATTAAGTAAATGAGGTGAAAGCTGTGTTAATCAGTAGGATGTAAGCACTCCAATTTGGACAAATAATCAACACATTGAATCCCACAAAAGCATAAATGTATTCATGATCTATGTATATATGACTTAATAAAAACAAATTGTGTAGGTCAGAAGTCTGATGCAGTCTTAGCAGGCTAACATCAATGTGTGGGCACTATGTGTTCCCTGTGAATAACACGGGGATAACCTCCTGCCTGTCTAGCTTCTAGAGGCCACCTCAGCTCAGGCCTTCCATGTTCCATCTTCAACTCCAGAAATGATAGATTGTTTTTTCCTTTTTACATCACATAACTCTGATATGACTCCTTCTGCCTATCTCTACTATTTTTAAAGACCCTGGTGATTACATTGGTCATACTACATATCTGAATAATCCAGGATAACCTCTTAACACCAGATAAATAGCAACTTTAATTTCATTGCAATATTAATCTCCATTTGCCATGCAACATAAACTATTCACAATTTCATGGCTTAGTACCTGGAAGTCTTTGTGGGAGTCACAGGGTCCTAATAAGACTGAGCCCAAGTTGCTCAGTCTTTTCAAATAAATATTTTAAATATTTAATTTTTTAATTTATTAGAATTGAAGGATATTCCTAAAACATTAGGAATAGAATTAGCCTTAGGAATTGGACTCTTGCAAAAGAATTCTTGGACTAGGGAACTTACTGGTCAGGTGAAAAAAGGAAGTCATTGGTGATGATAATCTTCATAATACGTCAGCGGTGATTAAGATTTTTGCTTGGGGAAGGGCTGAAAGCAGAAGCAGCAGCATTGATTTATGCAGTAGATTGAAGACATGAAAGTTATGGAGGGATGGTAATTATAAGGATTAAGCTGAATATACTAACACAAGTGTAGTCTAGAAAGTGGGGAGGGGTCAAGGCCAGGAATAGAGAGGGGAAGAAAAAGGATGATTGGTGGGATCTCACCTAACATGTACAATGTGAGGGTGTTCAGCATGACCCCTGGGTGAAGGGCTCACCTACAACTTGAACTTTACCTTAAACATGAAAACAATGTAAGCTAAATATTTGTATGTTCACATCAATCTGAAATTTAAGAAAAAAGAATAAATTAAATCCTTATTGGAGTAAAAAGCAAATATTAAACCATCTCCAGTGAGTTTTAAATTTCAATGTTTGCTCAGTATCTCAAAATGAAGATCATTTATTAGCTTAATCTTTGAGAGTACAGAGATATGTGATAGCTTTAATATATGATCAATAGACTTGAAGCAATAAAATAAACGTTTATGAAAAAAATAGTTGTATGACACCTGTTAATCTCCAGGTTTTTAGACTTCAAAGGAAGAAAGTAGTAGTCTGAGCTCAGCAAGTGTCAACCAGTGAGACTGTGAAAGCTAAAATGCTACCATTTCATTATTTAAAGAGACATCTCCTGAAGGCAAGTGGTAGACCATGATGGAAATCTGGCCGAGAATTTGACAGTAAGAGCTACAGAAGTATGAAGTGTTGGGGAATCAGCCCCAAACTTCACAGTGGTTCTTTCTTTCCCAATGCTTGGTGGAGACCAAAGAATGAAGGAAAATGAAAAGACAGACACAAATTTAAAGTTTTAAGAACAGTATGGGGAGAGGGATCTTTCCTCCTTATTGTAAGGATCCAGCAAGACCCTGACTCCGGGCCTGCTGTATATTTATTTTATACATCCAGAAGGGGAAGGCCAGATCCTTTCATCATAGTTGTTGCTGGCCTTGCACTTCCAAATTAAACTATGTCTTAAACTAGCTACTTTAATCGAACTGATTAATTTCTTACTTATCTCATTCTAAGTTATTTATAATTCTAACACAAACAAAGCATGGAACAGAGTGACCCAGTCATAAGGCAGGACACCAGAAGCAGGCCCTGTTCAGATCATGCACACAAATTCCTGGAGGAGCAGTTTGACACCTGGAAATTTGTGGGGGCGAGCCTGGCCATGCCATACTGAGGAAATAGGAGAAAGAGGATCCTCCCTCTGACCTTGGCAAGAGGCTCTCTTTCAGTGAGAAAAGGTGTTCCTGCTAATCTTCAGCCTGTCTGTCCCCTTATCTGTAACCATCTCCAACTCCCAGCATCACCTCTCCGGTACAGAGCAGCTGTGCCTTATCCCAGGTCATGCTGGGGGAGAGATGGATCTTTAACAATGCCCTATTTATTAATTTAACAGGCCAGACTTGGCTGTGGCTCTTACAACTAGCTGGAGAAACCTCCATATTGCAGTCATAATCTGAATGGGTCCGTGCTCCTGTTGATTCACATCTCTCCAGTCTCTGGTCTCTTCTGCCCAACCTCTGCAGTTATTTTATTAACTCAATTCTGAAACTGCTAGTAATAAACAATGAAAAGTTAGTTTTAAGTTCATCAAATCATTACTTGTAGTGATGCTAGCACGTCAAGATATGACTTTTCCCTTAAGTATCTGCTTTTCTACCCGCAATAAAGGAAGCCAAATTCAACTCCTTGGCAAAATTCCTATGCTTACATTTAGTAGAAAAGAGGGGAATTCAGAGACCTAATATTGGTAGTTTGTTGGACATACTTGAGGACCTTGAATTGACAAACTCTCTGAGAGTTCTGGGCTAGCAGAAATGGCTTTCCCCCTGGTTAGAAGAAGGCCTCTCATTGTCTAAAAACAATGCAAAAGTATCTCCTGAGAAAGATGCACTTGGGTGATTATGCTTATCCTCTTCAAGATCTTCCACTGTTTCCCTTCACTGATTCTCCATCAATGAAGAGTGAAGCCTCAGCATCACTGGGCCATAAACTGCCATCTCTGTTATGAGAAGAAAAAACTATTCACCAAAGAGCAAACAAATGTGACAAATATGCACTAGCAGGAACTGAAAGATCATTCCTGGGAGAGGATCTTGACAGGGCTGTACCAGAGAAAGAAAGAACATTATATTGACTAGAAAAGGAAATTATATATATATATTTATAATAATAAATATATTATATTCAAATAATATATTATATAATAATAATATATTTATTTATTTAAATATATTATTATACTATAAGACTAGATTATATTATAAGACTATTATTATATTATAAGACTAGAAAAGGAAAGTTCATCCATACGGGGCACTTTCCCATGATCCAAAATTTAACATATTTGCAAGAGGGCTTGAAGTTATCACATGTATCTGGAATAACTCCTTGAAGCTTGAGACAAATGACGGCTTACAATAAATGAAATGGAGCTTCCAGAGGAACTCCAGAAGGAGGGGAGGGGTAAATTCATGCCTAACAGTTAAAATGCACATTATCTGTGTGAGGGGCATACTTATAAATTTGACTCAAACTGTACCAAAGCAACTCAGGTCATCAAAAAATTTGTACCGCCACTATTTTCTGAAATTTTATAAAATAAGGAAGAAGGTTTGGATGTTTTTGAGATGTGGGCATGTTGAAATGAATGTGCTGTCTAAGATTGGAGAAGCTGGTGGCTGAGAATGCTTCCTGGGATAACCCAAAAAGTGTTTCCTCATAAGAAGACAAGTAATTCCCTTGAGAGGAAGGCATTGGTATATCCAAGAAACTCCACCTGTTCTGGCTATCTCCTGTGGACAAGAATTGATATGCAGCTTTAGAATTTGTCTGCTAATAATTTCCAAAGGGATATTAGGATTCCGAGAAAGCAGAACTCATGGCTCAGTATATAACCACTAGGTATATGATGAACTAAATACACTAACAGGCAGCAAGATCAGAAAGACAATCATTTGGACTTTAGCTATAGGCATCACTGACAAAAGCTAAGAGACGATATAATTTTTTTTCTAGGAGCAAAATAGATGGGTAGTCAATTAAATTGTTGCTTGAAATAAACAACCTGAAAAGACCACCAGTAAATGAACATAATGGAAGTGAATGAAGAGAGATATTTAATGTCATAATCAGCAATCACAATTCATCCAAAGTTTTCTAGACTTGAACCATTTTCCAGTCTAGAGTCCATTGATTGAACTGGAGCCCATGTATTCTTAAGAGGAAGTAACAAAATGGCACAGCAAATATATATAATCACTATTCTTAAGCATGTTTATGAAACTAGCCATCCATTGAGAAAGGAAAATATTCAGACTCTCATGGACTGTTGGATGCAAGTTGACACTGATATCCAAGGGACCAAAATAACGCAATGCCCTTTCTCTATAAAAGCCAGAGAGAGTCAATACCCAAATTCATCTCATCATAGGTCTAACAGGTCCCCATTATTATTTCTCTGGACTCTGAGTTTCTAATAAAAATAGCTACACTTAATAACAAAATCCTTACATTAAAAAAAAAAAAGAAAAAGAAATCTCTGACCTGTGAGGCAAGACCCAATACAATTTTTAAAAAAGAAAAGGCTAATTCAAAATTCCTGAATCTATTCTCTTTTCTTGATTTCAACTTTAGACAAAATAGTAAATTAGAAACAATACGTCAACCCAGTTAAGCTAACTATAAGAGGAAGATGAGGACAGTATGTGTCCATTCTGGCAGACCTAAAAAAATGAGTCTTAGGAAGATGGATATGCCCCTGATGTGATTCAAAATTATGGTACTGTAACAAAGAATGATTCATCATTTGAAAAGCAGCCCCTGGTATGCTATTTGATCATAGGAGAGACTCTGGCCTTCACACATCATTTGACTACATCATGGACATCATGGATATATTGTGAAACCCACCATTTCAGAAGGTTGAGTACAAATCACATCAATCTCTTGTGAATGGAAATGGTATACTCAGGATACTCAAGCAAGTTCAAGTGCACAGTTTTGCTTCATAAGTAAGAAGCTCAGATGTCTAGAATACTGTCCCTGTTGCACTAATGCCTGTATTAAGTGAACTGAATATGAACTTCATTTTCACCTCCATTCAGTAGTTGACCTGAAACACAGTATGAGAGGAAAACTCTCCACTTGTTCAGCAACACAATTGGCTGTTACCTTTACATGGGGGGAGACATAGTCTAAGACAAGTGTATATGTTGGCTATGAGTAGGAGAAAATCCCCTTTTTAGAATGTAAGCAGTCCCAAAGCAAAGAGGTCTTGGAGAAGATGGAAGTATGTCATAGATTTTTGCGTCTCTTGTCAGTGCCTCTGAGGCATAAGCTTTTCAGCTGTGGCAATAGCTGAACCAGCTTTTATGCCAGGGAACCACTGCACACCCACCCTCTCCCTCAGGAGCAACATCTCATGCTGAACCCTTGGTATGGTGCCATTTCCTGGGAGACCGATCAGCTTTTGGTATCAAGTTGATTTCATCATGCCTCTTCCCTTCTGGAAAAAAAACAATGATTCATCTTTACTAAGATTGGAATATATTTAGATTTAGCCTTTTCTCTTTATCTGGCTTGGCAGAAGCACTCTATGAAACTCCAAGAGTACCTGATTTAATCACATAGAATGTTATGTAAGAACAGCCTGGATAAAGGGACTAACTTGATGATAAACGGTGTAGGGTAATTGGCCTATATCGTCACGGTTCATTTTTCTATTTAAGAGTATTGCAGTATTTTTTTATCTGGGAAAAAGGATAGGACAGAAAAGATGGGAACAGGAAAGGACATTCTAACACACTCTTAAAGGAGCAGGCAGCTAAGGCACAAGCTTAGGAGTGACAATTTACATGACTGAGAGGGTAATACACACACACACATACACAGAGAGGGTGCTAGAAATCTATACGCATTTTTAAAAAATGGAAAAACTGTATTAAAATTGACATATGTTTTCTTGTATATTGTATCGTGTATCTCTTATAGTTGCAGAAGTCAAACTTGCAGTGACTTGAGTATTATAATTTTAATACAATTTTTCCTATCTTAAAATGTGTTTACAATTTTTGGCATGCTCTGTACATATAGCTGACATCTTCTGTGTGGTGTTATGGTTCCAACTACTCAAATATACTAGTCCAGAACAAAAAACTTAAAGGGTGGAATTATGTGAGGCCCCTATAACCATTATACTTAACAACCCACTTGAAAACTTTGCTCTGGAATCAAGTCTACTGAATTACTGGTTGTGGTTCTTGACAGTGGTGTGGGGGTAAGAAGATGCTGCGACTAGACAACATAGCAGTATGACAAGGGGTGGGGTACAGGTGAACAGGGAAGCACTGGAAGTTTTTATTCCTGAAGAGGATGAGTATTTGATTCCTGATATTGCTAAAACTTCACATTGATAATAAAAAGTAGACCAACATGTACATAGATTAGTATTGTTTTAAAAGTCTGCACAATGCACTGTCTCATTGCCTGAATCTAGGAAAAAACCTCTCCTATCATCCTCCACCTGGGCACACCGTTCGTCAACAGTATAGTTTCCACCAAAATCTAAAGCTAAGGCTGCGCTGCCACCTGATCGTTTTGTAATCTTCATGCCTCTGCACCAGAAAGTATTGAAACCTGTTGCTGTCAGGAAGGAATAATTAAATGTTAAGTTTTATAAGGAGATAGAGGTTATTCTCCATGATGGAAACAGGTAAGGTTATCTCTCATATTCGGGGCACTCACTGAGTAGATGTCTCCTGGTGTTTTGTGTCCAAGGTTAATCACTAACAGGCAAATGCAGCAACCTCGCCTTGACTAGGGCACAACAGCCAGAAGCCAAATTCCCCGGGAATAAAAATCTGGGTTGCTGCATGAGAACAGCCTACACTAGAAAATGCAGTGGTTCTGAGCAGAAACCTAAAACATAGTGACCCAGAGAGGAGGGAGGTGATGTTTATAATAAATTCCAATTTTGAAACCAACTAGACCAGTGGTGTCCATAGTTGTGCATTTTATTTCTAATTCTCCTCTGAATCTTTTTAAAAATTTATTTAAGTAATTAACGACTGGCCACTACCTTGACAGATTAGTGATAAAATTGCATTAATGTATTATGGGCATAAGTGGGTCTGAGGCAGGCAAAGAATCATAGGTAACAGACAATGTTGGAGCTAAACAGTCCCTTCAATGCCTCTGCTCAGTGCAGTCACCCGGGATTTCACAAGAAGTGTTCACCTTGCTGTGAGCCTGTGCTCATGCACAGCGGGGCTAACACAAAATTGTCAAAGCTCCTACCTAACCAGCCATCACCACCTCAATATTCTAATCCTTGGAATCTGTGAATGTGTTAAGTAGGTACATGGCTGCCCCGGCCCGCGGGGCTAGTTCAGCAGGGACCTAGGATATGGAGGGAAAGAGTGGAAGGGAACAAGAGACACGAAGAACAAGGAGCAAGACAGGATTCTGATCAAACTCCTCAAACTTTATTTTTCAAGAGCCATATAAATGTAGGCAGAGGGGAAT
>CAUYPK010037577.1:0-47525 GCA_963574355.1 Loris lydekkerianus | reverse complement strand
CAGGAATGGAAGAAAAAGTATCCAATGTACTCAGCTCTACTTTGAAGCTAAATTATAGCTTTCACATGAAGGCTATAGCCCAACAATAGCAAAAGACTATGGGGAAAGGGCCAAGGAAGGGGAAGGGAGGGGGGAGGTTAGTGTGGAGAGAGGGTAGTGGCTAGGGCCACAACTACGGTGCATCTTAGAATGGGTACAGGGAAACTTACTAAATGCATAATACAAATGCCTACATATAGTAACTAAGAAAATGCCATGAAGGCTACGCTGAACAGTTTGATGAGAATACTTCAGATTGTATATGAAACAGCACATTGTACCCCTTGATTGCACTAATGTATACAGTTATGATTTAACAATAAAAATAAATAAATTTAAAAAAAATAAGGAAAATAAACATAATATGGAATAGAAAAAATAAATAAAGAAAGAAAAAAGGCTGAAATGGTCTTCCTGATTACAGTGAAGTTGGGAAAGGTCCTGTGATGGAGGAGGACAGGCACAGAGGTCAGGCACTTAAACTTCAGAGGTGGGGCATTTGTGCTTTCCCGAATGGAGGTACTTCACATTGGTTTACTGATCACAGAGCTTATATATCTGAAATGTATGGGGAAGTCACAAAGAACTGTCATCTGTTTTGGGATAATGGCTCCAAAATTACACATTTCTGGCAAAGAAAAATGACACTGTGGTTTAGTGGTCAGAGCAAAAGCTTATGTTCAGATTCCTTTTATCTTGGCCCATGTCCTTCTCAAAGTAGGCATAGTGGGACCTAAGAACACAGCCTCTTCTTTCCCCTTTAATTACCTTAGTGTGTTTGGGAAAAGATATCCCAGGCAACTGGCCAAATACTAACATTTGCTTTTTGACTCATGAATAAGACTTATTGTGAACAGAAGGAGCCAAAGATAGAAGTTCTGGCTCTCACCTTTGTTACTAGAAGAGTAAACCAAGAGTGATGGAATAATCTTTGAGACTCCTGGAGATTAGTGCTACCATCAATGATTGAAATGATAGAAGTGGTCATTTCTATCACAGCTCCATTTAACTCTTCAATTAGCCCAATAGGAAAGACAGATGGGTCTTGGAGAATGAGAGTGGATTATTGTAAGCTTAATTAGGTGGCGCCTCCAAGTGCAGCTGCTGTTCCAGATGTTGTCTCCTTACTAACTGAAATCAACAGAGCCCCTGGCAGTTAGTCCAGGCGGTAGTGCAATCAGCTCTACCTGGCATCCATAGGACCCAGCAAATCCAATGAACCTTGCACAGTTTGCCACAGACTGGGATGCTTTTGGAGCCCTATTAGTAAATCTATAGATAGAATCCCTAATATTATTTTGTAATAAAAGCTATAACCTCTTCAGCAAGTAACTAATCTTCTTTTGAGAAACAACTCTTACATTGCAAGTAGACCCAGGTAAAGACTAAATGCCTCACCTTGCACTTTGAATTACCCATTCTGAACTGGTCATGAGCTCATTACTCAAAAAATAAAGTGAAGAATACACAGTAATACTCCATCAAGTGGAATATACATAACAGAATAACACACGCATGCACACAGTCATGCACATGCACAGAATATTATTCACCCATAAAAAGAATGAAATCCTGTCATTTGTGGCAACATGAATGAGCCTGCAGTTCATTTTGTTAAGTGAAATAAGCCAGGCACAGAAAGGCAAATATCATGTTTTCTCACCCACATATGGGTGAATCCATGAGAAGAATCAAGATTACCAGAGGCTGAGAGGGTAAGGGGAGGAAACTTTGATTAATGGGCACAAAAATACCGTTAGATAGAAAGAATAAGTTCTACTGTTCAATAGCACTGGAGGATGACTATGGTTTACAATAATTTATTGTATAGATCAAAACAGCTAGAAGAGAATATTTGGGATGTTCTTAACACATTCAATGATAAATGTTTGAGGTGCTGGATATCCCAGTCATCCTGATTTCATTACATTATTTCATTATTGTACTTGTGTATCAAAATATCACCTGGGCTTCTAAATGTGTACAATAACTATATCAATTAAAAAAATGAGGCAGAGGAAGAGAAAGAAACAAAGAAGGTCATGTGAAGACGGAGGTAGGGATTAGAGTTATGCAGTTATAAGCCAAGGGACCCCTGGAATTACCAGAGGCTGGAGGAGGAAAGGGAGAGTCTTCTCCCAGAACCTTCAGAAGGAGCAAGGCCCTACTGATGTCTTGATTCTGACTTCTGACCTCCAGAACTAGAAGGGAATGAATTTTTGTTGTTTTAAGCCACTAAGATTAGGGTAATTTTTCATAGAAGCCAAAAGAACTGTATAACATGCCAAGATTTAAAATTTCTCTACATTATATTGCTATCACTATTGATAATGGCCCAATTTACCAACAGAATTAAACTGTCATTACCTAAGAGGCTAGAGCAGGGGTTCTCAACCTGTGGGTCACGACCCCTTAGTAACAATGAAAATTCATCCTGTGTATCAGATATTTATAATACATTACGATTCATAACAGTAGCAAAATTGCAGTTATGAAGTAGCAATGAAAATAATTTTATGATTGGGGGTCACCACAACATGAGAAACTATATTAAAGGGTCGCGGCATTAGGAAGGTTGAGAGCCACTGGGCTAGAGCCTAAGTAGAGATTTTGGCAGGTTGATTCCTTTGTTCAATAGGCCATCAAATATTTGTGCACTGCAAAAAAAAAAAAAAAAAAAATTCAGGATATGGGATTTTGCTTTTCTTGCCTTATCTACTTCTAAAAGCACCATTAATTTTGGACTTCAATGAATTCCTTTTACATCATAAAAATATTTTGTCCAACATTTCTCTGCCCATGAAATTGTTTTTTGTGAATGAAATCAGGTATTAAGCAGCTGCTCATGGGATATTTGGTTTTTAAAGAAGCTCTTGTACAGAATGACTGAATGGCCTATTGAAGGCTTTCTTGTGGTCCTGTTCAGAAGCTCTCCTTGTGTGGCTGGAAGAAGTCTCTGGCAGAATAAATATGGAGAAGAAGGAATGACAGAGAATTGGATACTTAGCAAAATTAGACCTTATAATGTCCTCTAAAAATTGTGCCAACTCTAAACACTTCTGCCTTATTTAACAGTAAGAATTTATTTATCAGTAAGCAAGAGATGAATGTATCCAGCAGGTATCATAATAAGAGCTCTTTTGAGCTGAAACCTGAGAGAGCTATTTGGCCTCCTTAGGTTCTTCATCATGAGTTGAATGTCCTAAAAAGAGGGATTATGTCTGGGGCTATTAATCCTGACAGCAAAGAAAAATGGAGTATGCTTGTTCACAGTGAGCAAAACAGGAGAATGAACAAAATCAATTGGGATAAGAGTGGGAATGGAGATGTTTGTATTACCAAATCTAGCAATTAAAAAAAGAACAGATTAAAGGTGACTCAGTCCTGTATGAAAAAATCATCCAAGATTCAGAATTCTCAGGAATAAAGACTTGGGTTATCCCAAAGTTAATTTTATTCAACCAGCTTTTGGGCTGGTTGATGGCAAAAGGGACATGAGACGGGTGAGTGAAGGAGGCATATTAATCTTCATGATTTTGCATGAACAAAGAGTGTAGTCACTTCCGTATTATCTTATTGCTCTGTCTCTCTCTCTATATTTATATATTTAACCTCTCTTAGATTATAGAAATAATCTACCTTTTATTTCCTGCTCATTTATACTATTATAAATAGAAGATATTTAGTTTATAGGTTGAAAAAAATTTATGTGAGATGAAGGCAAAATTAGAGAAGAAATAGATTATACCCAATGATTCAAGACATGTGTTAGATTCACATATAATGGAACTTTGGACAGTCTCCTTATTGTGGGAGTAAAAAAATGTGTTTTAATTATACAGGAGATGCTATCATTATATTTCACAGAAGCATATTTTTGAGAGAAGAAAGGGTATATATAGATTTTAATTAGTGAAAGAATTGTAGTTTAGGGATATTTGTCATATTTTTTGCTGCCCAGGGACTCAAGTTCCTGAGCTATGGGAATTCCATTATTTGAGGCAGTGTCCTTACTTCCACTCTAGAGGCCTGTGTGAGATAAGTGTTTCTCTTTCTCTGTGAGCTAGTGTGTATGAACATGACCTAAATTTGGATAATGAGATGCTCATGCCCAGGATTTTGAATCTGGGAGAAGTGATGTGAAGAATTTAGACAATATCCAGACATTCTGAGGGTGACATTAGTGTTGTGGGTGTGGGGTTGTTGCTTGCAATGTCAGTGGAGGGTTCTAAGGAAGGCTATGGAGATGATAGTTGGGTCCTAAGACAATCATTCTTGTGGAGAGGTATTGACTGTAACCCTGATTCCTTCTCATTTCCGGATCCTGGTTCTTTAGTGTTTTGTAATATAAAACTTGGCTGGTATTTGTCCTGCTTACTAGGAGGGAATATCTAATGCCTTGGAATTTCCTGTGTGATAGAGCTATATTTTTATAAATAGTGACCCCTTCAGATCACACTCGATACTTAATAAGGTGATTCATGCCAGACCCCTAGATAGTTTATAATAATGAGAGGACTCGGGATTGGGCTAGCCATGCCAGAAAGACCAGCAGATGATTTGAGGGTTGGGCCTAATATCCTAACCTCCAAAGAAGTAAAAGGAAATGGAGATTTAAATTTATCCTGTGGCCAATGAATCAACCAGTTAGCCTACAAAATGAAACCCCAATAAAAACTCTTGAATGTGTTTACCTGATGAGTAATCACGCATACTTGTGTTGGGAGCATGAAGCAGGCTGAGGATACACAAGCACTGTGTTTGGAAAACTTTGCATTTGGAACCCTCTCAGACATGGCCATATGCATCTTTTCCTTTAAGCTGGTTCTGATTTGTATCCTTTATAATAAAACAATCAATCATAACACTTTCTTGAGTTCTGTGAGTTATTCTAGCAAATTACTGATCCTGAGGATATAGTGGGAACCTACAACGTTGTAGGTAGTTGGATAGAAGTGTAGGTAGACTGGGAACTCTGGATCTTGTGGCGGGGATCTGACAGGAGGGGTATCTTGTGGTGTTCTGTGCCCTTACCCTGTGAGAATTGACCTAACTCCAATAGTTAGAATCAGAACTGCAGTCTAGATTTCCTATCAGTTCTGCAACTCATCTGATATTATTCTGATAAATTCTGCTTTGATTAAATTAATAGGAGTAACTTTTTATTGTTTGCAATCAGAAAGCAGTTGATGGAAATAATACAGAGTAATTATAATAAAGCTTTAATAAAAACTAAGAGTCAGCTTTGGGCATTAATCTGAAGTCTCTAATCACCTAATTTCCCCTTCTTTCTTAAGTAAATTTATGATCAATAGACAGTAAAAAAGTAAAAGCTAGTAGCATTATTTTCATATCGTAAAGAACAGACACTGGTGAAGTAGAAGAGTTTCTGAAGAAAAAATTATTAATGAGTTGCCTGCACTACAAAGAACAGTGTTTCTCAATGATAAACACCACTTCTTGAAATGTGTTTGTTTATTTAAAGTTTCATATTGAACTTTTTGATAACTATATAAGTAAAACATAAATTACAGTGATAGCCACAGGTAAAGTTAAATGCAGTGGCATAAAAAATGGTTAATTTTTACCTCATATAGAAGACTCTGAAGGTAGGCCAGCCAAATATGGTATGCCCAATGTCATCAGAGATCCAGGCTCCTAACTTTTTCTTCAAATATATGCTCTGTCCCTCATGATTATAGGATGGCTCTTATACCTATGCGCATGGTAAACAGACTAGCTCAGGAGAAGAATAAAGGGCAAGGGGCAAAGGAAACATGCCAGTGGAGTCAGTTTTTTGTAAAAAAATTTTCTGGAAACTCTAGTAACTTTCATTTGCATCTTTATTGGCCAGAATTGTGTTCTTTGACTAGCCCTAGCTGCAAGGGAGTCCAGTAATGCAGGTTATTTTTTACTACACACATTTCCATTGCAAATAAAAATCAGGGTTGTAAAGAAAGTTGATGTACTATTTTCTTGAACTTTGGGCAACTTATAATTACTCTTATGTAATCTTGGCTTTATTTTATATTTATACATTTTAACAGCTGATTAATAAATGTATAGCCAAATATTCATGTAGGATAAAGTTAAGACTCCCATCATGTTTCTTTTGTGAAAATCCCTACATAGTCACTTTTCTTGGATTGCAATCAAAGAGCAAAATTAAAATCTCTGGGAGGATGATGTAGTAAATCTTAAACATAAATGTATAGAGTAAGAACCCACAGTGTACAGTGTCAAACTTAAATAAGTTGTCAATTTAATAGTTGTCATATTAAAGTCTTTGGGAAGAGAGTACATCCACATGAGGGCCTGAAGATAAGACAGTTGAAAGGCATAAAGTTCTGGAAAGGGTGATCAGAGTCAGGTGATAACACTCAGGAAAGGACTAAAAGGTGTAGAACATTTAGAGAATGTAAGGATAAAGAGTTGGAAGAAATAAGAATGAATTCTTTATCCCCTTGGGAGGCAGGAATAAAGGCATCTAAAACACAAATAGATCATAGATATGTGTGTATTTAGAATTAGGTTATGCGTCCAGAAGGGAGAGTGAGAGAATCAGGGAACCTCGCAAGGATGGAGTTCAGAACAACGTGAGCAGCAAATTTCCCTGAAGCCAAAAGAGGAATCTGATTTTCAGACAGAGAAGACCTGGATATGCCAGATACCTGGATTTCTGAGCAAGATAAAGCAGGTTGTGTCCAAGGAATGAAAGTAAAAGTGAATTGTAACAAGAATAGACTAGCTGTAAAGGTTAGGACTTAAGGAGAAGCTACATACTGCTTTAAAATAAATTAAGCAAACTGGGTCATAGGAGTCTGGGAAACCACAAATGCAGAGTCTTCTTTTCCTTTTTGGAAGGGGTGTGCTCATATTTCAAATAGTGTTCATTTTAGTTTTTCCTTTCCTGCTTGGAAAAATCTAAAGATAGAAATAATCGCTAAGCAGTCATTTACAGAATTCCTTATTATGTGGCATATAGTTATGATGCAACAGGAGAAATGATGCCAGAGTTTGTTTGTTTGAAAAATGAGAATATTTGAAGTTTATTGAATATGAAAATGATTCTTTAAGCTGTAAATAATACAGTAATATCCTTTCTAATTTCCATATAAGCAATTTATATTCTCTTCTCTGTAGGCTCATTTTTTCTTTGGTAAGTGTGTCTGTGCTGCCTTGAAAAATGATTAGAATTGACTTAATGTTAATCTATTTTTGTAACACAGTTTTGATAGCCAGCTTTTTTCTTGATCATGTACAAATCTTTTTTCCATATTTGTGAAGTTTTCCCTTTATAGCAGAACCTTGCAATGGTTGTGTCTAATTCTGTTATACTCTAATAGAATTGGGTTTAACATTCGTAATAATCTTAGTCTTTTATACTCAGTAAAAATACTATAATCAAAATAATAATCATGAGAAACCTAAATGAGTTACGCAAACTAGGAAGCTTATTCCCACTGTAACTGAAAAATGAACTTGGAATATTTCTATAGCTCATGCTCTCTCTATATTTCTATAGCTCATGCTCTCTCTATATATTCTCTCTCTATACATCTCAATATATATATTCTCTCTGTACATATTGTTTTTTATTTTCAGAGGGTTGGTTTTAGACTCACAGCCTTCTGGGAAAAGCCAAGATCACCCAAAGGATTTCAAATATTTTGGGGACTATGTAATGCATGGCAGCTGGTGGGTTGAAGACAGAGTCTTCCACTCTAATTCTTACTGAGAAATGTCTTTCATTTGGGTAATAAAGAATAATTCTAAGTATTATTTTAATGCGATGAAGTGACATTCTAACGTGAACCCATGCCACACAATCAATGCACCAATGTACTGGTCAAACATTATAGTATTTAAAAACACAGGACTGCACGTGAACCTCAGGCACCAAACTCTGCTTCTTGAGGCATGAAACAAAAATCATCTTAATTTGATAAACAATTTATTCTGCAGGAAACTCCTCCAGGGAATGTGATTATACCACCTCTCTTTTTACCCAATACCAATGTTTACAAATCTTCTTCTAAGAAAATATTTTCTTTATATTTAACTTAAATCCCTATGTGGAAGCATAAGCCCACCACTTCCTCTCCTAGCTTTAATGAACATGCAATGCCACTTCCAGATGGGCCTTAAACAAGAAAGACCTGAAGTTATTTATATATAATCAGCTCCTGAATTCCCTTCCTCTAGCCTCAGCACCAAGAGAAAAAGATTCCAGTACCTTTTCTTACATTCTTTCTTTCCTCTAAGGCTGCACATTACCATTTTATTATATTTTATAGTTAAATATTTCCACCTGTTCCTAATGATTTCCTTATGACCAATTTGCAGAAGTGAAATTCCTGGGTCAAAAGGTAAGCACATTCTAAATATTTTTTATTCATATTGCCAACTTGCTCTTGACCAAGATTACACGTACTTATGTATCTAAGGGCTGTATGGCAGAGGGAGACTTTTTCTTTTCACTGTTGACAAAAAGCAAAGTGTTTGATTTTGGGCAGACACGGATTTGAATCTTGGTTCTGCCATATATATTGCCTTAAACAGGTATTGAAACTGTTTGAGACTCAGTTTCCTCAATGGTATAGTGATGATCATCCCTTATGGGGCTTTTATGGAGATTAAATGAGGTAAATTGTGTAGAATATAGCACAAAAGTCATTCAATTGAAGGAAGTAAGGAAATTTCACCCCAAAATGTGATTCCTTGGTATAAAGACTATTTTCAATTAAAAGGCCATTTTTGATCAGAAAGCACTGGCTTCTCCTCTATAAAACCTGAGTAACCTGACTTAGAATCAGAAAAGGCTGCTGACTTTCCTATTGCGTAGGAATAGAACAGGCCCTAAAGTCATTTGAAGCAGGAGACCCGTCTCTCAGATTCATCTACAATTCAATCTGTTTCCACTCATCTACACATCCCCCCAGCAACCACTTACTGCACCTATACTTTCCAGTTTCTCTCCCCCTGCCTCCTAAAAAGTGTCTTTTTTTTTTTTAAATTAAATTATAGCTGTGTACATTGATATGATCATGGGGCACCATACACTAGCTTCACAGACCGTTTGACATATTTTCATCACACTGGCTAACATAGCCTTCCTGGTATTTTCTTAGTTACTGTGCTAAGACATTTACATTCCACATTCATCAAGTTTCACATATACCCTTGTAAGATGCGAATGGATTAATAAAAAGTACCTTTAAAAGTCACTGACTATCCCTGAGACTTTGGGTAATCATTCTTGTGGTTCTGCGCATGGTTTTTAGAAATAAATCTTTCTCTTATTAATCTACCCTAATTGTAAGTTGATCTTTCAGCGAGCTAGATCAAGGGACAAGGGCAGGTTTTGCTGTGATCCCTACACAACACGTTTCTATTTCTTCACTTTTGTAGTTGTTTGTATTTTCCTCCGAGTCTTGCTGTCTATATTTAGCCTTAGCAGGGTAGATTCACTGGAACATGAACGCTAGATGACGTTTCCACTCCGTGCCTGATGTCTTCCGGCGCGCCTTCACACTTTGTTTTCTATTTTCTTAGTCTTATGTAAACTGGTTATCGCTAAATCCTTCTGAAGTGAAATAATATCCTGTGAAATTATCTTTTGTGACAGGAGGCAATTCAGCATTCTCCAGCATTCCACTTCATTGAAATAATTTTTTATTACCACCTCCTGGGAGAAGTGAGGATGTTTCTCTGCAAATATTTCACCACTGTGAATTAATGGCCTTGACTGTGACTTGCTCTCTGAAGTATCATCCGTGTCAGTAAGATGTAAGGATTGACCACTTGCATGAAGAAAACCAGGTTATAACAGACCCATGGAACCTGGGGTATCTCGTGTACACAGGGTAGGTAACTACCAATCTTGTTTAACCCAGCTGGTTTGACTCAGCCAAATCTTTCCATCAGGCTTTTCCACTTTTTTTCCTTCCTCATACTTGAATCTAGTCTTTGTTCTCAGGGTTCTATTTTTAACTCCTGTTATAAGGGTGAGTTAATTCTCTTTTGCTTCTAATAGTTGATGATTGAAGAAGCAAAGCCTCTTTATCTCTGGAAAAACCCCCACTCTCTACACGTCAGACGCTGCTCTGCCCTATTTGGAGGGATGCTCTGGGTGATTCCTGAGGTGGTGCCCTTGACTGACCTCTGGGGCTTCTCCCTGCTCCTCTGCTAGGATAAGGTTCATCTGCTTCTGTCTTAGGACTTGCTAACTGCCTGATGGCCCTGGCCTGTCCAATCTCTTATCATTCTCCTCTTGTTCTCTACTCTCGTTTATTATAAAGAGATTATAATGAATGCCTTCACATGGGCCCAGCATGGGCCTTTCTTTCATTTCTGGAGGCTACTGGACCCCTTCCTCTCTGTACTTTTTCTCCTGCTATTACATTTTCTTAAACTTTGTTGGTCTAAATATGTGCCTGGAGGAATGCTATCAACTATTCATGGCCCATGTCATAGATACTTATGTTTGTGACATCTCGGTCTATCCAACAGGATGTGGTCCCTCCCCCATTCACACTCTCATAAATCTCTTTGCTTCTATCCTGTATTCTCTCTTGTATTATCCAGCAAGTATTTAATGCTAATTATGTGCCAGTTCCTAGGCCAAGTCTGAGAATGGAAAAATGAATATGACAGAGTAACTTCTGTCAGGGATCCCCAGGTGGGCAGAGAGGCTTATAAAATAACTATAAGTATTGTATTGAAGTAAACATAGCTTTAGGGGGTGCAATTTTTTTTTTTTTTTTTTTTTTTTTTTTTTTTTTTTGCAGTTTTTGGCCCAGGCTGGGTTTGAACCCGCCACCTCCAGCATATGGGGCCAGCACCCTACTCCTTTGAGCCACAGGCGCCACCCTAGGGGGTACAATCTTAAAGCAACTGTAGATTGTTTCCCAGAGCTCTACAGGGCTATTGCCTCTTCTTCCCCTGTATGAAAAATCAGGCAGGAAGTAGGACTTTTAAAATTGGTTCTTAGGGCACAAAGACCTCTCTCGCTTTAGTGATCAGAATGTCCCATCTCCTGGAGTGTCATAATTCAGTCTTGTTGTCCATGGGCACTCACACTTGTCTTAGGTTGGAAGCCTGACCCAGGAGATGGGGATTATTACGTCTTTCTATCTTGTACATCTACCCCTCTACCTCCTCCTATGAATGGAATTTGCTTTTCCCGTTAGAGTCAGGGCTGGCGGGCAAAGGTGGTAGGAAAGACAGCGTCACCACAGTGGGCTGCGTGCTGGTGTTCTCTGGTCCTGAGCCTCTCTCTCCTGCAGCTGCCCAACTTTCCCAGCATCCCTTCCCCTGCCCCAACCAATTTCTAGTGGTTTCTGTTCCTACTTGAGCAGATCATTTCCTGCTTCTCAGCCCTGCTCTCTTTCTGTCTTCCACAAAGAACCTGCCAGCTCACCTCTTACACTTTAGGGTTTCCAAGGAAGAATCAAGGCACCACTCCAGTTTCCTCCAAACCGCCAAGGGCATATATTGAATCCTTTCAGTTGTCCCTTTAAAACTTCTTTTTAAACTTGAAATGAGGGTGAGCCTCCTCCAAAAGCTGTCTCTAAAAATCCTCTTTAATCTCCATCCTCACTTTTCTCAGCTCTTCCTGGCTTTTCAAAGGGGCACTGTTATCTCTGGGGCTGCAAAATTAATTTTCTGCCAGGTTAATGTTTCCCAAGCTCATGTGGAAGTATAGCATGTATTATATTCTTGTCTCAGCCCAAACAGAAAGGGTATCTCATATTAATACCCAGTTACATAATTCTGTGAGAGAGTCTCTGTTAAAGAGGAATGTTCATTCTCTGGCTCCTCTTATCCAGTAAGAAGATATCCCACCTCTTCCCACGGTGGGGAGATGACTTTGGCTCCTTCTTACAGGAAGAGGCAGTACACATACATCTTTTCCCACTGATGCCCAAGGACCTCTAGTGGTATCAACTCTAGTGAAAAAGGAGGCAGCCCATAACCTTTGTGTTAGATCTATGTACCAAGTGGGTCATATTCTTCTGCCTAAACAAGTTCTAAACTCAGTCTTTTCCTCTTGGACATATCTATCCTTAAAATCCCCTGGGGGAGAGTCTCTTCCATCACAACGCTAGGATATGAAAACATAATGGAAGCTAGGAAGCCCCATTGTGCTCCTTAATGTAGTTAACAATTGATAGCAAAATCTGAAAGGAATACATCTGGCTCCTATCTTTGTGCTTAGGCACTTTGTTAGAACCATAAATGGAAGAAATGTTAACTAATTTCCCAAAACTAACCCTTCAAGTTGATAAGATATGGTCTAAGTTTTGATGAGTAAGAAAAGTATTTTTTTCTGCACAATGATTCAGTATCTCTGGCACTGGTTTGAAATAAATAGACATTCTGTTGGCATTTTTCTTTAGTTGTAAGTGCTCTTTTAGAAATATAATTAAAGTGCTAAACATAATTCAGCTCAGTAAAGTGTTGAACTTGATCAGTGCATTAAGCCCAGTAATGTGAACATCAGGTCTGTAACCAATGAATAAAAGGGTGGAAAACGTTGTAATCTGAAAGTTTAGTGGGGACAAAATACATGGTATAGGGGAAAACCGCAGGAGGTTGTTCCAGAGTAGGTTCGATAGAGAATGAGTCCAGAGTACATGATAGGCATTTTCAAGTGTTGTTAATTTACACTTAATATGAAAATCCACATTGGAAATTTACAAGTCTGTACACAGATTGTAGTAACAACTTTTCAGCTTTGGGGCTAGTCAGGGAGGCTAATGAAAGCGACACAATGGAGAAACACCTTTTGGAATCAAAATACGATCTCTGATCTCATTTCTTAGTTTGGTCTGAGATTTTTTAAGGACCCTAAGATTCCATGTAACTCCAAGTCTAACAAAGCTTAGACTTATCCTCAGAGGCCAATAGGAGTTAAGTCTTGGGCAAACATGTGGGAGGGGATGAAAGTCTCTGAAAGCTGAGAGATACACAGGATGATATCTTACGGGCAGGACACTCAAAGTGTTGAATTCTTTTGGTCTGGACAATGGGACAAGGACTGGATTTTAGTAGTAATGTTTCTTGCTATCAGCCACTGTGAGATATCCCTAGGGTTGCAAATGACATGCAAATCTTCCTTTTAAAATTTAATCTGTGTGGGCTGGGCACGGTGGCTCATGCTTATAAATTTAGCACTCTGGGAGGCAGAGACAGGAGGATTGCTTGAGCTTAGAAGTTCTGAGCAAGAGTGAACCTTGTCTCTACTAAAAAAAAAAAAAAGAAAAAAAAAATTAGCACTGCAGAGCACTATGGTAGGTGCCTATCTTCCTAGCTACTCAAGAGGCTGGGGCAGGAATTTCACTTGAACCTGGGAGTTTGAGGATGCCATAAGTAAGCCAGGCTGATGCCACAGCACTGCAGCCTGGGGAACAGAGTGAGACTCTATCTTAAAACAACAATCACCACAACAAAAAACTATATATATTCTAGATACTTGGTGAGCATATTAATAATTGTCATCATTTATTAGATTCCTATGTGTCATACAAATAATTACCAGTGGTCACAACAATGGCACAAGTCAGTCTTATATCTCCCTTACAGATGAAGACATAGGTAGTCAGAGAAGTTAAGAAACTTGCCCTAGTTTCCAAAACTATGACTGCAACTTGAGGTAGTCTGACGTTCTTTCTGGGTAGAGTGTCTCATGACCAGCTTCCTCCCTGCTACCTACAGTCTTGAAGGCCCTGAGACCATTAGAAACAGGCTCACCTTTAATCTGTTCCTTAGATTGCTGATAAAAGAGATGGTCAGGGAAGGGAGCTTGCATTATTACCTGATTTTCACTTAATATGAAAATCCACACTGTACACAGATTGTAGTGACAACTCTTCAGCTTTCGGGCTAGCTGAGGAGGCTAATGAAAATGACAGGATGGGTAAATACCTCTTGAAATCAAAATAGGATCTGTGGCCACATCCCTTAGTTTCCTGGTGGTAAAACGTCCCTAACAGTGAAGAGCCTTCCTTTGGTTTGCCCCCCACCCTGTACGAACACTGCTTTGTGAGCGTTCCTATCTACACTTTTCCCTAACAGACTTGTGAAAACAATTCTTCCTGTGTGTAGAAACCACAGGGGGGACGGAATACTGCACCATAAAAACTGAGAAAAAAGGAGAAAATAAAGTCAAGAATATACTAACTTTCTCTGAAGCCACAATTAGATAGCCACTTCTAAACTTGGGTATGTCTACATATCAAATGACTACAGCAAAGTAAAATCTATTGTGAATCCATTCCTAATTGGTCTTTATGCTTCTCTGAGACTTCTTTCTCTTATGGTCTTATATGTTGTATTATATTTTATTTTTTTTTGCCCATATTTTCTTTTCTTTTAATCTTCCCCTTTTAATGAATGATTTGAAAACTCTTTTCCACGTATTCTTTTTTTTTTTTTTTTTTACCACACTTCATGAGTTGTTCTGGGAATATTTTTGCCCTCCTTGCTGGGAAGATGAAGTAGTTTTGCAGTGACTATCAGAGGAAAAAGGTGAAAGGTGGTTCCTGCCCTTCTTTCCCTCAAAACCTTGAGGTAAGAATGAAGACATATAGATGGTTAAAGTATTTTGGCATGACTGCTGGTAATGAAAGATATTTAAAAATTAGATATGCTACCTAATTACTAATCAAATAAAATCAGATCTTGTCTTAGATATAGAGAGATAAGTACTAGGGTATATATTTTGTTGTAAATTACTTTAAATTGCTTTTAACTTCTATGAAAACTAAAAATAACATTTTAAAAATTAGTTACACTCTATGTTTAGAGACAGACAAGTATTTTTTTCTGTCAAGGTAATATAATCAGGCTATAAAATGAATAGTGTCAAAATATGTACAAATTCACTAGCTCACATAAATCATTTTTTGATCTATGTGCTTCGTTACAAGACATTCTCCATTTTGGAAGATTATTGCAATCTTCTTGGTGGGTGGGGAAAATATTTTTCCTGAACAATAATTCAATATCTCTCACAACAGTTTGAAATAAATGGAAAATTTGTTGACATTTTCTTCAGGTAGATGTAAAATTGTTCCTGCTAAACACTGCTAGCTTCTGTAACTGAGATTTCCTTGGAAGTTCTTGTCATGGAGGGTTCCCTTCTGCATTCACAAATAATGGCCTTTTCTTATGCTCGCATCTTCAGAAGCACAGCTCAGCCTCTATACATCAGGGACCATCTCAAAGTTCAGCTTAGTCAACCTTAGTAAGGTCAGTCAATTACCGGAGCAGGCTGGGGACAGGTGGGTATGGGACTTGCAATTTAACCACAGCCCCGGTCTGAATGACTCAGTTTCCACTGGCAATAAGCTCTAAGCTCCTCTGTGGGGCAGCTCATAATTAAATGTTAAAATGAAAATGCTTCTCAAGGAAGGAGAGCACATTTTCCTTCCCAAATCCTAATTTAATATTCATCTTCAGAGCTCACAGCTTAGTAGAAAATTCAGCCTGAAGATTCTGCACACTTCAGCAGTAGTATGTGATTAAGATGATGCCTTGGTTGCAAGACTTCTAAGTCCAGTGCTATTCGTTGCCACACGTGTGGTTTATGAACCTTGGCAGTTGGATCTACGTGTTAATACCATACAACATTTACAACCTTTTCCATGGATTCACCCCACAGGGGAAGGAACTGAGAGGGTGAAGCATGTTAACGGGCTAAAGTTCCTGAGGGCCCCAAGGGGATAATGTTAAGATCTTTGCTCAGTAGCCTGGCATCGGTGTGATGGAGGTGCCCCTCTGAGAGGCAGTGTGATGGAAATTCAAATCTATGGGTGACTGCACAACAACAGCATATGCAGAAAAAGAAATATGAGATAATAACTTTGGGGGAAGAAGAAAGACCAAACCAAAGAATATAAGTGAACTAAAGAACCAAGGAATGAATAGGAAGGGTTATGAAATAGGGGTGAGTTTCTGAGGATGGGGACATTCGTTAGGTTCCAGTTCTGATACTGAATGTTGTGTGACTTAGGACAAGACATTTGACTTCTCTGGGTCACACTTTCTCCCCTGGGAATGGTTTGATTGTCTGATTCACAAGACATTTTGTAATTCTAGCATCCTAGTGTTCTATTTTCTGCATCCTCATATTTTGATTTTCAATATGGTGATAGATTTTATGGTAGCAAGACACAAATGTGTCTCAATTTTTGATGCCATATTGTAATGATTTAGCAAGAATAGTAATTAAAAGGTAGCCAAAAATACCTTAAAATTCAAAATGAACAATATGTGCATTAGCCTCTGACCTATGTAATAGGTGAAACCCAAGGAAATGTCAAATGCAATCTGCACAGAAAAATGCTTTCTGAGCAAATCATCTAAGCAAGTTAAAAAATGTTGTTCAAAATTTAAAGACAATATGGTTTTAATACTTTTCAATGGTTACTTCATAAATATTCTAACATATACAAAATGCTTTCCTTTGATTATTAAACTACTTGGAAGATACTATTGGCATAATCCAAAACTTCTGAGAAAATCTCCTTGCTATTACATGCTGAGCCATAATTCGGAAAAGAGCAAAACAAATAAAAATGTGAATAAGGCCAATGGAATTAATGGGTTTCACATTAGTAAAACAGAAAAATCAATTCGTCCAGACAGTGTGTAAACTAGAGATTCACACGGCACTCCATGAAGACATTCCTTCACCAGTATTTTGAGTTTTTCCCACTTAATAAGAGAGTATATGTTCATAGGCAGAGTGAGCCTGAGGCTGGAAGTCAGGGGACTTGGGGCTGTATTTTGAATTTTTCCATTTCTTACCCCATAATTTTCAGTGCTCTCAACATCAGATGTTTCCACATCTGTTAAAACAAGGATAATGACACTCATCTGACCCATGTGAGATTAAATCATGGACTTTAAAAGAATTAAAACCTACACATTTGGAGAAAAAAAACACACGATCGTTACTATTTCACAGAGACAGAGGCTTTTGCAAAAGTATCATCTGTAATGATGGATAAGTCTTGTAAGTTTCTTGACATCCTTGAAAATTTCCAGGCATGCCTAAGAAGTTATAGCAGGTAGACTCACCCTCCGTGCCCCAGGCTCATGCAGCTGACCTAAGCCGTTTAATCTTAGATGGAGGCTGAAAGCCAGGTGAAAAAGCAGAGGTAGACAAATCTTGGAAGGAGACTTGAGAGTGTTATTCAAAACGTAACCATGAATTAAGCTCCTTTCTCAAATGACAAATGTAAAACAGTGTGATATTTTTTGTAGAACACAGGACTCTTCAGGATGGTGAGTAAACTGTCCTACTTGCCTAAGCTATGGTGACCCCTTCATTAATGAGCAGAACTTCATCCTCATCTTGAGGGCAATGAAACCCTGATCTAGTCTTCTTTTTCCAGTTATGTAGTAGTAGAGTCAGAAGCCAAGGCTCTGGTCTTCCTAGGTGTGCCCAAGTTGCTTCTAATCCTTCCCTCCCTGACATCAATGGACAGAAGGACCAATGGCTTCAAGTGTTATAGCCTTTTGAGTAAGCATGAGCTCCCTGAAATGTGAATGATAAATTTCATTGTTGTGGTCATGAGATCAGAGGTTTATGAAAGTTTCTCTCAATTCATCAAATTTCTCTCTGTATGGAGGAGGGCAAGTTAACTGTGTACATCAATCTTTGTGGGGCTCATGGCTTTTCTTGTGGGCTTGTGTAACCTACTAATGACCCTTTGTAGCACTTTCATAAGATCAAATGCATATGGGCAGCCCCACCTGATTTTCTTTTACAACATGGAGAACAGGAATTCTTGTTAACTGCATCTATAGTCTCAAAACTCTTCAATAGAATCTTTCCTAAGTGATATTAATAGTAATGGTGGTCTTTTATCAATAATGCATTATGAGAATAGCTCTCATTAAAACAACTTCAGTTAAGTGATTAGAGAGATGGCTAGAGTTGTGGCTAGAAACCGGCCTGTAGGCATCAATACAACTAATGTCATTTATTCTTCCCCTCATAAAACAGAGATAAACAGAATGACTGACTAAGCTGTTAATGAAATTTTGCCACAATTGCATAACTACAGACTGCCGTTTTCATTTGTGGGAGGGTCCTTGGTGTTATGATGGGGGATCCTCAGGAGAAAGCACAGAAGACAAAGGATTGTTTGCAGAATTTCCCTACTTGCCCTGTGGTTTTCTTTCATTCTTCCCAGACTGTGGTTACCACTAATAGCAGAAATGTGGGCAGAAGGCTGATTTTTGGTCCTGGTTCTGTTACATAATGGCAGGTGATTATATACCAACGTCCCTGAGGCTCAGTTTCTCTCTGTGAAATGGGAAGGATCACATCTCCTTGATGGAAATTTTATTTAGATTTCAAGGTAAAACTACACCTAATGATAATTTGTAACATGCACTAAAAGAGCTTTAAGCAGTGCCCTAAATATTCTCAGCCAAGCCTTGAAGCTGACACACTTCTCTCCTGTGCTCATACTTCTGTTCCCAGGGTCTTCTCTCTTACCTTGTGGTTCTGATACCATTTTTTATGCCCAAAGTTGCTTCAGGTGGCTTAGGCATGAGAAGGCTTCTTTTGCACCCACATAATTTGGCCTACCCCCCACTAATCTATCTCCTTCAATCTTCCAAAAGATAACTGAAGATAAACATGATTAATGAATTCATCATAAGATGCTGAATGTTGATAACAGGGTCATGGTACCTCTTCTCTCTGTCTCTCCTTTTTCTTCTCTTCCAAGTGGGTATGTCACCTCAAAACTGATGTGGTAATGTATGTAGTAAAAAGTATATATAAAAGTATAGGTATGTTAAAACTATAAAATGATTAAAACAGTGTAGGATGTCACTATTCAAATAATATAGGATGGATGGAAAAGAAATTGTATGAGAATATCTACGCTAGGGAAGCTACTGAAATTCATGATGAATTTGTAAATATTGAGCTTCCAGGGAGACAAGACTAAAAAGGAAAAAAGTGTTCAGGAGAGACAAAATTTTCCTAATTCTTAGAAAAAAATTATTATATGCATATTCTTAGGTATATAAATTAGAAAATGGACAATACTATCAATGCAGAGATAGTCTTTATGTGAGTTTGTTAAAAAAATATTTAGCATTGATAAAATATACATTGACCGTACTTAGGGACTCCTGGGAAATTTGCATTTTTTAAAGGGAATGCCAAATCTTTTTTTGGGGGTGGGGAATGGGGATCTTAATCCTGAGAATACTTACAAAATCAACACCGATGGTGTTAGGACACAAAGGCTGATTTTGTAAGCAGGAGTCTTCAGCGTGTTAATGATTTCCTGCACTCACTTTGGCTTTGCATGTGTGTTTTATCACCGTTGTTGGATACAGTGTGCCTTCCGTGTGGTGAGTTTTATGTCCCTGTCTGGGTTTTGGAATGGGGACTCAGAAACAGAGGTAGAACTGTGGAGAGAACGGTCCAGAAATCATTTAAACCAAGCTGTAGCTATCATTTTAACTTCCCTTGGAAGAAGAACTCCTCAGAATTATTTTACATATAGCCTCACAAAAATATTTTAAAGTAAGCTTCATTCATCATTACATGGCTGTTTCCTAGCCCTTGTTCCAAAGGTCTGGTGAGCTTTAAATCCCTAGTGACACCTGCTGGGCAGACCTCGGTTCATGGCTGCAGGCTTTCCATCAGTCTACCTCTTTTTTAGCCTGCAAAGCTGCAGGCCACAAGGTAAGGGGCTGGCTGCTGCCTCTGCAGCTCACTGCCAGTCTGCTCATTGCTCACGCAGGTGACCTCTGCCAGCACAGAGATGCGCCAGTCTCCCCAGTACTCTTCTGGGGGAATGATTTCCAACCTGTCCAGGCCCCAGGAAGCAACAGGATCTATCAAAGTTGAGAGAGAGAGAGAGAGAGAGAGAGACTATCCAACACTATCCGCCCCCAACCCCAGCCCCAAGTTACTAAGCTGCTTCTTTGTCTGAAAACTCAGAGGTGAAAGATGCTACTTGAGCCTTATGTTTTGTTCCAGCACAAACCAAATTATACTATACTTGCTTATATCTGAACATATTGGTTTATCTTACATAGAGTTTAATTGATGCAAACTTGAACTTCAGTATGTTAGATTTTCAGGGAAAACACCATCCCTGTGATTTAGATTGCTATGTTTTTCTTTGAACAAAGCAAAGAGGAGCGAGGCAGTTACTCTTCCCTGCTTCTGTTTGTTTCTTCCATATTCACCAATCGTTATGAAAATAACGTTTAACCTCTTGTAGTATGACCTCTCATGTCCTTTACTGTCCAATTGCGAAATTGCTTTCTGAGCCAACATGAGCATCCTTGGACAGAGCAACTTGTGTTCAAAGTCCGGGTGAGCTGATCAAGCATGGCTTTGTTTGCACTTATTCACTGCTCATCCAGCACTGCATAAGTGGTTTTGCATATTAACTAAGTGCACAGTAACCTTCCTTTACCTCCTTAGAGCTCCACCCACTCGGGTCCAGCCCAGGGAAATCAACACAGTTACTGGCTGAGGAAGCTGCCAAGGGGTTGCCATGGCAACTGTTCTGCTTTCAGCAGCTACTTTTCTGGTTTAAGGGGGGGGGGGGGTGAAGAAGGGGAAAAAAAACCTGGGGAGAATTAGGCAGATTTCTGATCAGAGTTCAGATAAAAAGGGTCACAATGATTTGTGGGCACTGACTAAAATAACGCAATGGATTTGAGAGTTACTGCAAAAGAAGCAGAGACAAACCCCAGGAGGTAAGTACAGTGGAAGGTCAATAATAAAATTTTTTGGTAGTGGTCTTAGGCTAAAGCATTTCAAATTGATGTCAGTCCATCTCATCTAGATGCTGTTTTGTGAACCTTTTCATTTTTGTCCAGAGCCAAACAAAGATGAGTTTTATGGAATTATAAATGACAGAGAAGTGAGGTAAAGGGTAACATAGCACTTGAGTGGGAATCTAACATCTGAAAGTCATTTTCCAAAATTTCATTCAGCACAGGAACAATACAGCATTCAGGCAGAATGAGCTGGGAATGTGTGGTGCGCCAGGTCAAGTCTGCAACCTCTGTGCTCCTCCCAATGGAGTGGTTTGCCAAGGTAGGCCAGGAAAGTCTGGTTTGAAAGAAAGGGCTGGGATTAGGTAAGGAACTGTGCAAAGAGTCAAGAAATGGAAGGCAGGGCTGCCAAGACTGGTAGGTTTCTACCGTGTGCAGGGAGCTGTGTTGAGAACTGCTCCAGATGCTCATTCTGGGAATTTCAGCAGCTACCCAGGGAGAGCTCAACAGAAAGCTGGCAGGATGGTGCACAGGGCAGACCACGTGATACCTGGGGCTCTGTGTGTGTGTGTGTGTGGGGGGGGTAGAGCCCTGGAGCCCGGGCCTCACCATTCTGCCTCCATTCTGCAGGCTCCCCAGTAAATGCCTGCTCCCCACTGGCCAACAAGCTTCCTGACACTCCTCTGCACTGAACCTTCTCTTGCTTTAATTATTCACCCTAAGAAACAGTAGGGACGCAAATGTGGTGTCATCAGCACCCTTAGCCACACTACTATTTTCTGAATCTTTATGGCTTTGTTCAGAACCCGACAACAGCTACAGCACCTAGATAAATGTAAAGGAATTGGAATTAAGAGAAGCCAAACAAGTGCAGAGAGGTGGGATGGGATCTAACTGAACGGGGACACCGTGTCTTTCTGAAGACTCTGTCATTAACATTTGGGTACCATGGTCATTAATACCCTCAGTGGAGTAAGGAGGGGTGATCTAAGCTCTCAGAGGACAGGAAGTGGAGGAACAAAGAGTCCAGAGTTTGGAGCAAACAGAGGTCTTTGCACGGAGCAATTGGCTATGGACCTGAGCTTCAGCCGTTGTGGCCTAACCCCATATTGTGGCAGAGAGAACAGGTTTATAGCCAACTTTCTGTGGACTTTTGCCACTTGCACTTTTTTGACTCTGGTAAGTAGAGAAGTTTTGAGGTGGAAAGGAAGAGGTGATGAGGGAAGGGGGAAAAATATAAACCAATACAAAAACTGAGAAATGACTAAAGCAAATATACTCTAAAGCAGGATTTAAACTTAGACCTGGCTTCTATCCTGATTGATCTTCGTAGATGACAAGGGACAGTGAAACAGATGTTTGAAGAAGTAAAAGAAGAGAAAGCCTAAAACTTAAAGCAGTCTATTTAGGCGAAGTTGTGCAAAATCCTAGAAACTAAACTAGAAGAGGAACAGATACCCGGTTCCAGGCCTGCCTCCCCCCTTGGAGTTCATATAAGGTAAAGCGGAGGACTGAGAGTGAACCGCTGCGTGGCCTCTCCCATGGATCACGGATGGAGTTGGGGGCCTATGTTATATAATAGTAACAGGATACAGAATGACAATTCATCAGAGACGACAGTAAATGTGATTACATTATCTCATCAGCCTCACACTCCTGAGTATTTCTACATTGCCAGAAAACCACCCGTTCCTCTGACCTGTCTGCAGCACACCCAGACAGCACGGGCCAGAGACACTGGTATTCAAAGAAATTTCCCCTTGAAATGGCCGATTGGAGACATACCAAGTTCAGTCTCTGCAGCCGTTCAGACCAGGACTAAGACATGGAGAAATAATAAGGGGGAAGGAATAAAAGCCAAGAGAAAATTCAGAAATTTGTTTCAACTCAGCCAGAGAGTTTTTCTTCATTCCTTTCCACTGACCTGATCTAATTCCAGCCGCTATTATCGCCGTGAAACACTGCCACAGCTGAATTTATTTTTATTTTGCCTCCTCAAAGGCACTGTAAAGCGAATTTGAGAGCACATCACCTTCAGGGAAAAGACTGCAGCGCGTTACTCACCACCTCCCTCCTCCCCTCTGCGTGGAAAGGTTAATTTGAATAAGGCTGCAGCTGCTACAAATAGAACAGTAACCAGCACATGGAGAACCGCCAATGAGACTGTGTTCCAATGATGTCATACTTATACCTGCTGCTTATTATTTGCTGAGTAGTGACAATGTGGTCCTTGAATCTCACATGCTATTGGTTAAGAGCCCTGCCATTCTGAGGACTTCTGGAGAGTTTTAGGCACTGCGGTTTTTTTTTTTTTTTTACCAGCCCAGAATTTTTCCAGTTTCTGTACTTTAACAAACTGTTGAAGAACGCAGAGTATTTCAAGCATTGTTGTCCTGCAAACAAATATAAAAACCTTTATAATTTATACCTGACATGTCGTGGCCTCTGATGCTAGGTAGGTCCAATAGACAGGACAAAAGAAGCATGAGAAAAGTCCGATTTTTGTTAAAAAACAAAAACACTTGAACAGAACTTTCATTGCTGTGTTCATAGAACATGCTTAGCTTAAGAGTGTCGAGTGTCCAACACAATGAACTCACTCCATTTATTCTATGAAAATTTATAAATTGCCCCATGGAGCAGAGCTCATGAAGAGCTAGATGTAAAATCTACCAATTTGTAGGATGGAAGGCATTGGAGGAAAGGAGAGCTACCTGGTCTCCTTATTTTTGTCTGACATGGGCTTTATTTTTCAATGAATTAGGTTTTTGTGTCATTGAAATGTGTGCCTCTGGTCACTCAAATTCCTGGGCTTTTTTGAAGAAACTCCCACAAACAGGTTTGAATACCTTTTACTGAAGGTGACAGTTGTTGCACGAGTTAGGATTCAAGGAATATGCTAGTCAGCACAAGATAAAATTGTGCTTGAGAAGTTATACATGTTGATAATAAATCAAATGTTGATAAATAAATGTTAAGCAAAGACTTAAAAAGTCTTGTAGTCTGCGCTGGCAAGTGAGACCCCAAACAAGGTTCTGAGTGCAGTCATATCCTCGGGGACACAGAAGACAAAGTCAAGTTGTCCGTAGTCAATTGGTGAAGCAGAACATATACAGTGAAGGTGAATGCAGTCCACAGGCAGGGAAGTATATTAAATGCTCTAGTGAGAGGGCAAGGCATGGAAGGAACAGCCAGATTTTAACGGGCAGAGGGAGATGAGAAAGGATCCTTGTGCAGAAGAATGAGATGCAAAGGGTCTGTACAGAACAGATCTCCCCGACTGGACGTACGTAATGAGAGAAATCTGGAAAAGCAGGTGCACAAATTAGCAAAGATGGTGTAAATTTGGAAGAAGGACAAAGTACCAAATGTTTAGACTTTGCCTTTGCAGCTCACATTGCCTGGAAAGTTTCTGTTTCCAAGTGCACCTTTGTCACTTTCTTCCGATAACAAAAGCAGTATGACTTAACACCCCTTAATGTGGCCTCCCGACGGCTTTCTTTCCGGTAGTTCCTTGTTACGCTTTTCCATTGCCACTCACTGCAACTCGACGTTACTTGAGGTTGTATTTTTTATTTGTTATTATCTGTTTTGTTCACTTGGATACCAAGTCCACGTGAGCAGTGGCTTTGTTCACCTCTGTGGCCTAGAACCTAGAAAAGTGGTGCTTGAATATAGCAGGGTCTCAAAACTTGTTAAGGGGTGATGATGATGATGATAAAGGAAGCAGTGGGGACACTAAATTCCTTAAAACAGTTGCATCCACAGCAACGTGGGTGCAATGCCAAAAAGAGGACCTGAATACCCCTGCCTCCTACCAAAGTTTAGGATGCGTACAAGCTTGGTGAGCCAAGAAGAAATATTTCAATGTGCTCACCAGATGTAGAGGACCAAATTATAATACATGTGAATATATAGTCCCAGTATTCTTTACACAAGGGTGTCAATGCTCATCAATATAGATGAGCAACTGGAGGGAAACTAAGGCAGCAGTTTAGAACCCACGAGCGATTCTAGTACAAGTTGTGGGTGAGGATGTTCAGCTGAAAGTACCCTTTCTGAGGTCTACTTTTTTCCCCTCTAGTCTCTACCAAACCTACACATGGTGGCTCTAATTCTGAGTCTCATAAATCACTACGCACAATCTAGGGACTTTGAATCAATAACAATTAGAGAGAAGAATAGTAAATATGAAAAGTAACAGAAAGTTCAAGAATTCAAGACATTCTGAACATTATACACACCTACACAAACACTAATGCACATATGTATTAAATGAACAGATTGAAATTTCAGGGAATACTTTATGGTTGTTTTTGCTTTGTTCCTCTCTCAACCATGACAATAAAGTAAGCTCTCTTTCAGATTTCCATCTTCCCAGTAACTGAAGGACAATATGAGACGGGATGCAGCTTACCTAAGCACTATCCCAGCTGACATTCCAAAGGAGCAGTTCAAATGCTTCCTAATCATTCTGTTACAGCTTGGATTTGGCAGTCTTGTATGAATCAGTGAACTTGAAGGAGCATCTGCCTTTTACATTTTGGCCATGTCAGCACCTGTAGCTGCTTGTTTTTCTAGAAACTTCTTTACATAGTAAAAGTAATATGAAAGAAAATTGTAGCTAACCTGAATGCTTTTTTAAAAAAAATTAAATCATAGCCGTGTACATTAATACAATCTTGGGGTACAATGTGCTAGTTTTAGATATCATTTGAAATATTTTCATCAAACTGCATTTTACAAGGGTACATGTTAAATTTACTAAGTGTAGAGTATAAATGTCTGAAGACAATAACTAAGAAAATGAGGTGAAGGCTCTGTTAACCTAAATGCTTTTGAAACTTTACTGATTCACGATTGACATTCTGGTTTTAGAGGTCATTTTTTTTTTTTTTTAATTTGTTATTTCCTCTCACATCTTCCTCCTCCACTACCCTCAATTTCAATTCTTTTAGATTAGTGCTTCTTAAATTTTAAGATATGTGGAATCCTCCAACAATCATGGGAAACTTATTAAAATGTAGATTGTTCCAGAATGTCAGGAGTGGGGTGTGAAATTTGGCATTTCCAGCAAACTTTCAGGTGAAATCATGTGCTGGTCTATGGCCCACATGCTAAGCAACTCAGATTTAGATAATATAATGGCCTGTGTTTGGTTCTGCTATCCAAAATTAACACAAAAAAATTTTAAGGAGGTTGTTTACTATTCTCCCCTATACATTTTACCAGATCTGGGTCCAGAGATTCTATTCTATGGTATATTCACATGCAACGGTAACCGAGCCTTTTGGAGTCTAAGAAATGTTTCTCTTCTCTCCATCTCCATAGAAGCTGCCTCAGTAGGGACCTTCCTCATCTTACCCCTGCATAGCTGCAACAACTTCCGATTTATCTCCCAAGACCCAGCCTCACCTGCCTCCAATCCATTATTTTATATCTGCCTCCCTATTTTTCCTTTCAAAACATTTGTTGATAAGCTCATTTCCTTGATTAAAGACCCCTGTTGGTTTCCCTTGCTTAAAATAGAGGTTGACATAGGCTTTGTTCCCTGAATAATTTTGGGTACTCCAAACTCCTTTAATTCTGTTCTATGTAACTTTGGCCACGTTTCTTAACTTCACAGAGGCGCAATTTCCTCATCTACAAAGTGGAGAAGTCTAATGTCCTAAATTCCTTAAAAAGTTTAGAGCTCTATAAAAAGAGCTTTATGCTTAAGAAATAAAAAAAATACAGAAACATGCAAAAAATAGATTAACCTTTACCTCTGTATTTAACATATTGCTACTTTTTAGCTTGTTACTATCACACAGGGGAACAAGCTGACTTGTTTGGAAGCACATTTTTCAGATGTCGAATCTAAATCAGGGACTCCTGGGCTCACATGGCTTCATAAGAATTCAGCTTCACGAGGGTTCTGTATTTGTCTAAAGATTACAGTTGGAGCAACCTCAAAGAGCAGAATTCCCAGCAGGGATAGAAAAGGCAATGTAGTGGATAAGTGGGACCATGTCAGACAGAAATGAGAGAACTCAGTGGAGAAAGAACAGCCCATGGCTTCAAGGGCTTCAGAGACATGAATGGGATGGGGAAAACATTAAGAATGAAGAGAAAGTAGAGGAAAGCCTTCCATGCCAGAGCCAAGGGAAACACAGATTCAAACTAGTCAAGGATGCTAGTGCGTCAGAGTTCACTGGGAAGGGCAGAGACCACTGCTGTTGTAGTTCTTAAGCAAGGAGAGAAGAGCAGAATGTAAAATAGTGAAATTAAAAAAAGGGCTCTATTTGGAAAAGTGTCACTAACATCAATATATAATTTTAAATATTAAAAATACAACCTTGGGACGTATATGTTAATGTCACATATGTCTTATTACAGCTTACTGATTTAAGATTCGGAAGTAAAATTAAATATGGTTTTTCTATAAAGACACAAAAATAAAGAGGTCTTAGAAATGTGAGCTATAAAACTATCTTAGGATTTAAAAACCAGAAGTTCATTTAAGTCTTCATTCATACGTTTAAAAAATATTTACAGAGTCCTTTCTTTGTGCCGGGGATTATTGTGGACACAGGGGTGTAATAGGGAACAACACCAGGTCCAGGCCCTTATGGAGTTTGCCTTTCAGGAGGAAAGATACATAATCAAATATGTGGGATGTCAGATATTTAGGTGTGCTCTGAAAAATCAAGAGAACTACTGAGAATTAAAAATACTGGAAGTACCAAGCAGGGTTGGACCACTCTTGGAGGCTACTCTTTTATATCATGTGGTCAGGGAAGGCTTCCCTGAAGAGATGGTATTTAAGAGAAATCTGAAGGAAGCAAGAGCTCCGTGTGGCCATCTGGAAGAACACTGTTGCCCACATGGGAATTAGACTGTGCAAAGGTCCTGAGGCTGAAGCATGCTTGGGCTTTCAGTAATCAGCAGGGAGTTTAATGTGGTTGGAATTGAGTGAATTGAGAAGAAAAGGGAAGAAGTGGAAGTCAAACAGGAAGGAGGAACTGAGTGTGGAAGAAAATGTTGGCATTGCAAGGGCACTGGGCTTTCTCTGAAAGAGACGGAAAGCCTGTGGGACATTCTGAATAATAGAGCACTGTGATTTGACTCAGACTGCTGCCTTTCTGTCCTTTTGCCCATATACTTTTTCATAGTATCTTTTTATTTGCTTGCCTTGTAAATCGGAGTATATATATACAATTGTGTTAGTATTGTGGGGTTCTATTCTACCAAATTTCAGGCAAATTTAATGACGACTTTCTGCCATGTTCTAAGTGATATCAACGCGACTTAGATTATACAGCAATTATCAGCAAAAGCAAAAAAACTAGGTTTCTTTGTATCTCTTAATACTTTCCCCTCTTTTGATAAGCCTTCCCAGTTTTAAGTGCTGGTAAGACATACTTCGAAAGGAATTGCTATAAAAGGTTTGGATGTGAAACTTTCAGCGCACACATGCCAAGGAATGAATTCAAAGCACGGGAAGTAGAACCAAGAAATTTTCATGCAGTATTCATATTAGTCTACTACTTCTTTTTTTAAAAGCTCAAGTATCTGTGGGCCAATGGAGGGCTGAAGCAGCTACGACAACTCCAAGCCTCCAGCTCTGTTTCTTCAGCATCAGCAATTCAGGAAATGTGGAATAAACAAAAAAAAAAAAAAAAAAAAAAGAAAGAGGTAGAGAGACTACTAGAAGTTCAGAAAGAAGTAAAGAAATTCTGGAAGGTTCCCACTTCTCCTTTTCCCAGGCTGGGAAGTTAGAAAGCAGATTCCCCACATAAAAAAAATATTACTAGTGGACAAAAAATGATTATATTATAGCCCAAAATGATTATATTATAATGATTATATTATATTATCTCATAAGTTGAATTGGGCATCTTCTTAACAAGGGCACTTATTTCAGATGATTGAATGATGGAAATTATGCAGAAAAAATGTTTTAAAACTTTTCTTTTAAGATAAGAAAGACCTCTGAAGAGGAGGGCACTGAAAAAAAGAATCCTAAATTCCATCAACCTTGATAATAATGTGAATTTTAATTAAATAGCCCATTGCCTCTCCTGGCTAATACACAGTAAATTTATCTCTATTTTTAAGAGCTTGTTCTTGATTGTTGGTGTATGACTTTGGGCCTACACAGTAGCCATCAGTTAATTCATTATAGTATGAACAAGAGTGGGTTTGTCAAAGGTGATGTCTAAGGTTTGAAGGACAAGGGAATATAAGCAAGAATCAAGGACAAAGATATGTAATTCATGTTTGAGGGGCCAGGGGCGGGGAGGGACATGAGGGTTTGTGCCTTCATTTTCCCCTGGGCTGGTCTTATTTCAGTGAGAAAGGCAACCATCACCTTGGCTCTGCTTCCTACATAGCTCACTGCAAGTTCAAGGAGTGGAAACTGGCATGACCACACCTTAGTCTAGAAGTCACCTTGCATAGTTCTCTATATAAAATTCATCTTGGTAGTTTGAATTAATTTTCTGTTTGCCCAATGAGGATATTATTGAGGAACACTGAATTGAAAGGATTTTAATAATCATGGGCAATGAAGAAAAATTAGTTGCCAGAATTAGATCTGGAGATTGATTGAGGAAAGTCAACAGTTAGGCCTGCATTCCTGGGATAGAATTAAGAAAACCTGGCAGGCTTTGAGTGTTGGTGGACTCCCACTGTACTATGTGTCTTATACCAGGCATCTGCTCTTTCAGACTGACACTGACAACTTCCTGGCACATGCTTGGGCTTAGGACAATGATTAAGCTAATATTATCTTGATGAGAAAACTTCCTTTAGGTTTTGCTATGTTGTAGATTCACCACTGCACATCTAAGTGTGTAGGTCCTGAAGATCGGCTAACCCTACCATGGTCTAAAAAACTCCGACTCACCTGTATTTTCTTTATTTTACTTTTTTATTTTATTTTTGTAGAATTCTATAGAGCAAAGCAGCTTATCTAGAACAGGGCTCCAATATATCCTTAGCCGATGTTCTGAAATATATCAGATCCCTGATTACTTCTGCAGTTAACAATGTCAACTTAGAAAAATCCCTAAATGGACATTGTAGTCCTCCTAATCACCAGCACTGAACACTGCACAATAAAGGCCATCCAAAATAAGTCAATGCCGTAATTTCCATGATGACAGTCCCCAATCCGGAGTTTTGTTATTCTTTCTTTCAAATCACTAGAATTCTTCCCATGTGCTGTCATGTCTTCAGATAACAGCCACATAGAGATTAAATGTGATTTCCAATGAACTTTTACATACCTCTATATTTTCTCATTGGATTTTATTATTTTTAGAGGCAAGTGATGAAAGGTTATTCCCTGCAAGATTTAGCAAGTTAAATGTGCAGCATAAAACCCTGCAGTCAGATGTGTAAGAGCAAAGGGGAAAATGGGAAAATGTTTCATTGCAGCTTTTCAGAGGATGCAGGAATGATGTCACTTGTTTTCACAAAACCCAGTTTAAATTTGTTCCTGCCTTTCAAGAACTGCAGCAGGGGCATCTGTGGAGACACCCGCAGACCTGATTTCAGGATGTTAGATGCATGCTGCATCAAATTCCAGCCAATCCCCATGGATAGCCTTACCCGCCCCAATTCTCATTTGTCCTCCCCTACCTGAAGCAAGAGTGTGCTGGAGCAATTAGGTGACTGCCCAGCACCCTCTAGCTGACTTCTGACTGCAGAGGCTTTGCTCTGTGCCTCGGAAGGGTTTAAAGGAGAACGATACCAAAATAAAACACTCACTCTGGTCAGCCACACGTTCGTTTCAATGACAAATAACATCCCAGAAAAGATCTGGGAAGGATGTTTTGGTTGGGTTTAAATTAAACCTCAGCCTTTTTTGTTTTTGCAGTCCGTGTGTGGTATTGGAAACACCACAAGAAGCAAGGAAACAAATCCTGGGCTACAGGACTCTCAGTGGGACTTCCCAATTCTATAACCACAGTTATCTTTTTACACAGCAAACCACATTTCTATGTATATCGCCATACATAAAAGTTGGAAAATAACGTGGTATGAAGTTCACTTGTAGAAATGCGGTGATGATACAAAGTGGACGTGAAAATGCTAGGTGGGGTAGCATCTCACTGTGTCTTACTTTCTTCCCTCAGCACAACAGCATATTGACGACAGTGGTTATCACTGTAGGTTCTCTGGTTGTGAGCAGCAGAAACTGAACTCATTTAAACCGAAAGGATATTGGGAGGCTGTGAGGAAACTTACAGAATAAAAAAGGGAAGACTGGAGAAATTGACTCAGATGACCGGGACCAGGGGGATGTGGGTGTTTTCATGGGGGCCAGTGCCTGCTGGGACACCAGTCACCTCTGCCACATTGAATGACCTTCCGGCCTCCCTCCCTCTTCTCCCATCTCGTCACTCTGCTCAAGGGGCAATGTTCAGGAGACCGTGTCCCATTGGTTCATTGGTCACATGCCCACCCCTGGGCTTGGAGAAAGCAGGGTCCTCAGTTTACTGACTGGTGACAGAGGCACCTTGCCAAGGGACAGGGGAAATTCTGCCAAAGGAGGTGGGGCTGCAGCTTCTATGAGACAAGGACAAGTAAATGCTGTTTGCTCGTTGCTTTTCACCATGACCATTACCCTGGGTCAAAGCCTCATTTTCTTGCCTGGGTTTGTGGGCCTTCACCTTTAACTCATTCTTCCAACCATTTGCACCATTAGTAAGTGCCAAGCCAGGACACTTTTAAAAACGAACCAAAGTGCTATTGATAGTGATACCAGGACAAGAAGCATAAACCGAGACCCTCCTTGGCAAACTGAGGTGTATGGTCATTCTTCCTTTTTATCATACTTGTTCCCTTCTGTGCTTGACTGATACCTGTCTTTATTCTTTAAGTCTTAATGATTTCAAGGGTGATGAAAGCTCTTTGAGGATACAAATGGCATCTTCCCCTTTCTTGTGTCCTCAGCATTTTATCTCATGAATGGCACATGACAGGTGCCCCACGAACCATCACTGTGGGTTTATAATTGGGCATGACTATTAATCTCCCAGCCTCCCTTCTCCCATGTACTTCTGCAACCACATTTTCTAAGAATCTCGAGAGCAAACTATTCCCAGGGTTGATACTGAGTGGACATAGCTATGCCTTTTTTCTTTGCCTACCATCATTCTTTCTAATAGTGACCTCATTACCATGTGACCTCTTCATCACATAAATAGGTACAACAAAGAACCAAATGAGCCCAATCCATTTCTATATATGGAACATGCTATTACTGAACGAAAAGCTACTTTTTAGGTGAAATGGAAAATGAAATATTTAAGAAGATTGTTCTTAAAATTGAGTGACTTTTACTGAACACTTATTCATAATATACCATGGAGTACTGTAATAGATTTTCTGCATCCAATAACTTATTTTCTGTGTTAACAGACTTTGTAAACCTACAAATCTCCTAGGTGGTCTTTTGGATATATCTTCCAGATTTTAGGAATGCTGGAATTGGACTGTAATCTTGTGAGTTCAAAGAGATTAACCTTGAGGTTAAAAAATAAATAAGAGATGGAGATCTACCTTGAATTCTCTTTTCTGAGGTCCACTCTGTCCTCGGGATTAATCAGAGGGGTGTGTTACTGTCCCCGCCCTTGTCAGTGCTCAGATCATGTCCTAAGGTCTTTCCTTAGGCAAGTATCTTCCTATTATTTTAATAGTTCCTGTTTTTCTGCACAGCTGCCTCTCCAAGTGAGGATCAAAGAGGTTTCCTAGATGAACCCAAAGCAGATTCCTCCTAGGCGTCTGTGAAGGCTCACTCGATAGACTAGTAAGTTGTATTCTTCCTCACACCAATCCCTTTCTACTTCTTGCGAGGTGCCATGGGACTTGGGACCCAGCTTAGTGAGCTACAGAGCTCTTTGATAAAGGCACGGGAATTCAGCATAGACTAAGGCCCCGAGGCCAACAAATTCTGTATCAGAAACCAGATCATCTTCCATCATCCTTGCCGTCCTCCACCTTATCCAGACTATTTTCTTTTCATGGAAATATTTTATCTTTCCATCAGTCACGCTAAAACATCTCAAGAGCACATTATTCCCTCAATTCTAGAGCAGCACCTCTGTGGGCCTTCTTGGAATTGTGCTGTCTCCCCATTCAGAACTTCAGTGCAGAAAGCAAAGCATAAGATGCTGTTGAAAAGCCGAATGTAATTTCCTAAATCCCAGTGTCAGTATGTTACTGCACCTCATCAATGATATGGGAAAATGCAGTCAAAAAAAGGAAAATGAGTCATGTTTACATTATGTTTATACATATTTTATTTAAACAAATTAAAAAATGTAAACTGTTTGGCATTGCAGTTATTAATATGAGAGTAAAATGAGTTAACAGTGGAACAGGAGGGGAGAATCATTTCAAGAAAAGGGTGAAGTCCTTATTTACCACTTAGGAGGTAAAGAGGGGAGACGGCTCAGTTCACTGAAATGGAAGGTGGATGGAGGTGCAGTGGAAAGTGGGGTGTAATGGTTAAACTCAGCCCAGCACCAAGAGGATGAGCTCGCAAGCTTCAAAGTTGCTAAGTTTTTAACAAAAGAACACATGCATCAGTACCCATGAGACATCAAGTTGTATAAAACAAGAAAAATATTTTTCTTATTAGAAATTCTCCAACACTTAACATTTTCTACCATGCTTTTATTTTAGATGTGTTTCTCAGGGTCTATATGATCAGAGTTAAGATGAGAGATGAGTTTCACATATACCCTTGTAAGATGCACTGCAGGTGTAATCCCACCAATCCCCCTCCCTCTACTCACCTCTCCCGTCCCTCCCCTACCTCTCCCCCTTCCCCCTATTCTTAGGTTGTAACTGGGTTATGGCTTTCATGTGAAAGCCCTAAATTAGTTTCATAGTAGGGCTGAGTATATTGGGTACTTTTTCTTCCATTCTTGAGATACTTTACTAAGAAGAATATGTTCCAGCTCCATCCATGTAAACATGAAAGAGGTAAAGTCTCCAGCATCTTACAAGGGTATACGTGAAACTTAGTAAATGTGGAATGTAAATGTCTTGGCACAGTAACTAAGAAAATGCCAGGAAGGCTATGTTAACCATTGTAGTGAAAATGTGTCAAACAGTCTATGAAGTTAGTGTAAGATGCCCCATGATCATATCAATGTACACAGCTATGATTTAATTAATAAAAAAAAGATGAGAGATGAGTAATCATCTGGATAATTCACTCAGTGCTGCTGGTAATACATCCTTCCTCCCCATTCATTCTCTTTCCCCCACTTGCAATACCGAGGGTGTTTTCCCCTAAATCTTGAATTAGTTGGATAATAATTTTTTTGTACTTTATGTTGCTGGGCTATCAGTTCAACTGATATCAACCAGTGTTCTTTAAATGCTCCACATCTGCAGAGAGTTACCATGCAGGGAAAATAAAGAGCTATGTTTCCCCTTGGTTTTGCTGGTTACCCAGTTCAAATTTTTAAAATACTCCAAGTTTTAAAAAGTTGTTCATGTATCAAAGCATTTGCACATTTAATTGTATTGGAATTATCTAATTTACTTATGTCTAACTTTTCTCCATTTAACTTCATATAACTGTTAGGCCACAGACAGCCACTAATCTTTAGGTTTTTTTTTTCTTTTTAAAATTGTTTTTGACTTAATTAAAAATTGAAAAAAATAATTCATGTTCTCTCTCTCTCTCTCTCTGTCTCCTCTCTCTCAGCTTAAGCATTGTGAGGGCAGCATCTATATATTCTTTGTTTACAATAAACCTTGAAACTTTATCCCATTGCTTATAATTCAGTGGGGGTTCACTTAATGATATCAGGCAAATTCAGTGTCAGTCTTTAAAAAGAACTCTTTCCCCTCTCCCTGCAAATATCTCCCGAGGAAAACTTGTTTGTTAAATGACAAGTGCTCCCTCCACAAATCAAACGTAACCCTGTTTGCTGCTCTTTTTCTCGGAGGTGATGATAAATTGCTGAGACGTAAAAGCCTTCAGACTAATAACAGAGGAAAATTGACTCTCAGATCCCATCATTTTGTTTACCAGCTGTCTTTACTATTCTATAATAACCCAGCCCACGTTTAAAGAAAATTGTTCTGAGATAGTAAAATAGACCAGAAACAAATGATCTCTCTGCTGAAATTAGTTTAAGCAGGAGAACAGGCTGGAAAGAAAGATTTGATCCAAAAACTTACCTAGCTCTCAGGCATGATACCCGGTGACCACATAGTCGGTGCTGAAACACAACTCAGGAGCATTACATCATCGTGACAAACTTTCATTGGCTGCAGAAACCCCAAGGATAAGACAGGCTTTTAAGGTGCTGTGTGAAAACTCCTGTTGGTTCTTTATCTTTAGCTATGGCTAAAATACTGAAAGGAAGACTTCTACATTCACATTGTCACAGCTGAACTGACAAAACATTGTTCACCATGCCCTATGCATGTTTCTCTCCACTTTAGTCACTAGTTTCATATTTAACTCTAACCTGGTGGGAAATTTTTTCTTTAAAAGAAATTTTTTTAAAAAAGTATTAGTTTTTCATCTGGTTTGTTTTTCATGCAGGTGCACAGTATCGCTCACTGAATAGCTCTTATTTCCCCTGTTACTCTTCAGACCCTCTTTCTTATTTTTAAAACCATATTTGAATCAATAAATCCATTTTCTTCTTTATTACTTATTTCATCCTTATTCTCTCTTGGCAAAGAGGACTAGGACCCACAGATTCAAGAAAGCACAAATGTATTTATTTATTCTGGGAGTGATTTAATTGAAACTAGGTACAAAGGCCTTACTTCTTAATTATTCATTTTCATTGTTAGATTTCTTTTTCTTTTAAACTCTATGAGTTATTTATGTCATGCTTATTACCATGGTGATTTACAAACCAAAACCATGTGTGTGCTTTGAGAGTGTGAGGAGCTTTACGTGACTGGGTGGCAGTGATGGGCTGAGGGCTGGGATCTGGAGCCACCTTGCTCTGTCTCTCTCTGTCCTGCTGGAGGGGGAAGCATATGATGTGGGGAAAATGCTCTTGTTATAATGTTAGTGGAGCATTGGACAGTTCGATGCATCATCCATGAAATGACGATATATCACATTACTGGTGAATGTCCATTTTTCTCGACCTATCTTACTTTGTCTGTCTCCCTCTTCAATTTAGGAGTGCATTTGAGCAGGATGATGGCAGAAGTGACTGAATCAGTGTCTTTTTTAAGTATCTCCTAAGAACTCAACTTTTTAATCTTGTAAAGATAAGCAAATACACAAAAAAACACCCTGTACAGTTCCCAAGGCTAGGAACTGAGAAATAACATCTCTAGTTTATGTCTGGGCTGTTACGCTCTGTTGCAAATATGCTCTTATTTTTCCCAGAATCTCTTTACAGCCACGTGCCTTGACAGTATCTAGCTATGGCAAGAGGAGTGACTGCTGAGAGACCTTCAGACAGATCTTTTTACTACTGTTCCTTTGACCCTAGCCTGTAAGGAATACCTAGTGATTCATTTTTCCATTATGTAGAGTAATACTGAGTGAGCTCTTATTTCTGAGTAATACTGAGTGATACCGAGTGAGCATTCGAGGCCTTGGACTAGAGTTTTGAGAAAGTTAGGAACATTTCTAATAGTGATCAGAAAAAGAGAGGAAAAAAGAAAAAGAACTTGTCTTTATTTTGTCTCTTCTAAGAAGAACGCAAGAATAAACCAGTGAATGTCCCTCTGTTTTGTAGCTGGGATTTACAAAGTATGACAAACTGTGTTCCAGCCCTCAAGAGTTTCCGGTGAGGCGGACACAAACAATGATCCATAATGACTACTAAAGTCTGATAAAAATGACGGGCACCTCTACATTAATGGGCTTTTAAATAAGACAGGAAGAGCCAAGAAGAGGGGCATTTGAGCTGACTTTAGAAGAGGTAAAGTTAGCTAGCTGAAGAAAAGGAGTAAAGAATTCTGCGAGGTGAAAACAGAAGGTAAAGGCAAGGAGGAATGAATAGCATGGTTTGAGAAACAGCAAATAGTTTTCGTTTATGGAAGGAAAGAGTGGCCTGGATAGGGCTCCATCAAAGGATGTGGTCAAATCATGGGGAGTTTGCAAGCTGCACTCGGGGACATGGTCTTTAACTTGAAAGCTATTGTAGGTCATTGAGGAACCAGAATCAGATTTGCAACTAAGCCATATTGCTTTAGTGGCCGCCTGGAATGGATGGAAATGGTTGGAACCAGGAAACTGAGTTAGCTTATATGTATTTCAGTTAGTGCAGGAAACAGATGGCACTTTCAAATTCAATGGTGTAGAGTTTACTGAGAGAAGCATTTCCCAAGGTGTGGACAGAGGTAAAGAAGTCAACGAAGGAAGGTTAAACACACAAAGAACCTCAGTAATAGGAAGCTCTTACCAGCCTAGATCCATCACCCCAGACACTGAACCCAATGGGAAACCACAGAGAAGGAAACCTGGGTGTTGTGGTAAACAGAGGTTAGCTCTTGGGATATAGGGAAGAGCAGACATAGGAAGAGAAAGTACCTGGAAGTGGGAGGAGGTGGACTTAACAGTACTGGCAAGTGAGGTTGTGTGTGTGTGTGTGAGAGAGAGAGAGAGAGAGAGAGAGAGGGAGAGGGAGAGAGAGAGAGAGAGAGAGAGAGAGAGAGAGAGAGAGAGAAAGATATGCAAGAATGCATCTAGGTAGATTTTGTAAGGCAGGGGCAGTCGAGGTAAAGCATTAAGCAAGGTAATCAGTTCAGGATAGTGGTAAGAGGCTTTAACAAAGATGAGTCAAGTTTTCCAGCCCGATTTTTTGGCTAGCACATGCTGTGAGCTGTCACCTGGCCAGTGCACAAGCTTCCTTCTGAGTGGACCTATCTTACAGATAGTTGGAGATGTCAAAACAGAGAGACGCAGGGGTCCTCAAACATGAGGCTGTGTGATTGTATTTGTTCCCGTTTTGTTTTTTTACTTCAAAATAAGATATGTGCAGTTTGCATAGGAATTTGTTCATAGTTGTTTTTTTAAACTGTAGTCTGCCCCTCCAACGGTTTGAGGGACAGTGAACTGGCCCCCTGTTTAAAAAGTTTGAGGACACCTGGACTAGAGTGAGAACACATTTGACATTCAGGCATTAGAGTTCATGAAGAGTGGTTGATCACTACTTGAGCAGAGGCTAACAACTCTTAGTGTCATAGTGATGCAAACACACATTTCTCCTCACATATAGTGAGGAGAAATTGGGGCTTCAGAATCTTCATGTTCCAGTGCGGTTTCTACTATTTTCTGCCAAGTGAGACCAGTAAAATGATGATTACCACCAGTACGTGTAGTATTAATAGTAGTATAATTATGATATTTATTTATAAAACATATAAGACATTTATCTATACAACTTGGAGATCAATGAAAACATTTCATGTTAAAATAATTGCCCTACATTTATAGGCAAAAAGTGAAGAATTTCTCTTTATATATATGTGTGTGTGTCTATGTGTGTTATCCATATATACCATGCTAGCATAATTTTGAAGAAAGTTGTTTGTTTGAAGCTTGTATGGAAATTCACATGAATAATCTAAAATTAAAATTGTACAGACATTCACATAGGACAGTGTATATATATATTTTTTACATGGAACAGTCTAACTTTTTATATAGAATGATCTAATTCCCAAAATGGTCAACATATACTTAGCTTGTGTTTTTACAGATTTGTATGGCCATTATTTTCTTAACTGGTAAATGCCAGAGAAAATTTAATCTGGTATTACTTGTTAGTTTTCATTTCCCTAAAAAGGAGGCTGAAGCTCAAGAACAATAAATTATTAGCGAAAGTTTAGCAAAACCCAGGCAGGAAAGAGTTTAGCTACTGTTTTTCTATTTTTTATACTGGCACATTATTCAATTATTTTTATTTTCTAAGTAAGTGAAATTGTTTTGAAGTTGACACATTAGACACATCTTCCCCCAAGTGGCACAAAATTATCATTTTAAAGGAAAAGGCTGAAGAACCATCTACTTAACTAACGTTAGTCTTCAACTTAGAAACAGAGCAAGCAACACTGTCCCTATCACTGGCTCCTGGTCCTATGAACATGCCTTGGGTATGTCTCTTTCTCAGGCTTCTGGCTGCTCCTCTGAGGATGAGAGGTGTCATATAGATAATCTCTTCTCACTCTGACTCCTATGTGTCCATAGCCTTTGCTTTTCAAGAATTCTAGGAATGTCCAAGGAGCCAACTCTTATACAGTTGTAATCCTTAAATCCAAAAGATATTACCAAGGCCACAGCTTACACTCAACATAGTAAATTCTGAAGACTGCCCTGGTAAATGAGTATCTCTGGTTATGTCAAAGGTATTGTGGAAGTTCTCAAAACAAGATTAATTGTACTTGACTTAATTGATGCATATCATAGATAAACAAGCAATAGAATATATTGATTAGTCACTTGTGATTTTTGTCAAAATTCAAAGATTATTAGAAGCTTTTGAAGTAAGAGTTATTACAAATAGACGAAAACAATCTATTTTTTTTTTTTTTTTTTTTTTTTTTTTACAGTGAGGAGAAATTGGGGCTTCAGAAGCACTGACTATAAAAATGAAAGGAAAAAATTTAATTATCAAGAATAAAAAGAATTCTGAAATGTAATAAATGCCAAAAGATTCTTGAGGAAATAAATATTTTAAAGCTTATATCATTAGATCATATGTCAGGGATGGGGAGCAGGATGTGAAATAAGGTTCTCTAAGGTTCCTTGAGCTGGATTCTAGGCAAGATGGTCATAAAAATCTTAAAACATTCACAAGACATTAATAACTACTGTATTTTGGCTCCAACTGTAACTGACATTGAGAAATTCAAAGATTTTTTTCTAAGGCAGGCTGTTTATCACAATTTTTAAGAAATTTCATTTTCATTTTTAAATTTTTCCATTAGGCTAAAATATATATGCCTTAAGAGCTTTGAAAGAAAGAGATTGGGAAAAAAAGGATAAAATAAAAAGGGCAATATCACCTCAAGGAGGAATCTGGATTACCAAATGTAATGGGCAGTTTTATGTGTCAGCTTGTGTAGGCAATGGTACCCTGACACATGTTTGGTCAAACATTACTCTAGATGTTTCTAAGGATGTACTTTTAAATGAGATTAACGTATAAATCAGTAGTCTTTAAAGCATATTACTGTCTGTAATGTGGATAGGCATTATGCAATAGTTGAAGGCCTTTATAGAAAAAAGACTGACTTCCCTGGAAGAGAGAATTCTTCCAGCAGAAGGCCTTTGCACTTGAACTGGTACTGCTTTTCCCTGGGTCTCTAGCCTGCTGGCCTACCTTGTAGATCTTGCCAGACTTTGTAATTATATAAGCCAATTCCTTACAACAAATCATTTTCTATACACTACATACACGTCTTATTAGTTGTGTTTCTCTAGAGAATACTCACTAATACAAGAAGTTCTATTAAATGGAAAAAAACAAAACAAGATAGATTTTCAGTCAATGACAGAGAATTAGGAGCTCTATACAATTTAAGTTAAATTTCTCAATCAGAAAAATAAGAAACACTAGGACTGGAGAATTAAATTTTAAATAACTCAACTTGACCCATTGCTGCAAAATTTATATTTATTGAAAAGCAAAATCATTTCCTAAATATCATTAATTTCATTCTTCTTTCTAGATATTGAGTATGCCAAGTTTATTTTCCATTTTATCATCTAAATGAGAATCCCATCTATCAAAGAACAATACCTGTATTGTTTCTTCATACACGTGTACACATATGTGAATGTTTGCTTGCCTTTTTACTACTATTCATTACCCCTGTCATATAGAAAACATGTTTTTATTAAGTGTAAAATATTATTACCTTTATTAAACTAGCTATAGCTATAACTTAATCTTTACAAGTCTCTAGGAATGAATGCTTTGGAAAAATATTTGGGGGGAAAAGGAGTTTTCTTATTGAACTCAAGGAAGGATAGATTTCAATATCCTTCATAATTTCTCTCTCTCTCTTTCTTTCTCTCCCTTTTGAGGAAGAGTCTCACTCTGTTGCCCTGGGTAGAGTAACGTGATGTCGTATCTCACGGCAACCTCAGCTATTGGCTGAAGAGATCCTCTTGCCTCAGCCTCCTGTGTAGCTGGGACTACAGGTGTCTACTACAAGGCTGAGCTAGTTTTTCTATTTTAGTATTGAAGGGATCTTGCTCTTACTCAGGCTGGTCTTGAACTCCTGAGTTCAGGTGATCCACCCATCTTGGCCTCCCAGACAGCTGGGATTACAGGCCTGAGCCATGGCACCCTTCACAATTATTTTCAGTTTCTTATCTTCTGCAATGCCTTCAGCAATCTCCTCTCACTTTGGAATCAGCTGTGTGATGGTTGAATCTTTCTAGTATCATGTAGTACATAAAATTATTAATTCCATATTAGTGCTAAGCAAAATTACAGATCTTAGAAATATGCTCTTTGAGTTTGGTATTTGGCTGGGCATTCACGTAGATTATCATTCTTAATAATTTCAGAATAATTTCAGGATAAATATTTTAAAACAGGTATGCTTTCTTTTCTTTTACTATTTTTTAAAAAATAGCCAGTGCCTCACTGTGTTGCCCACTGTGTTGCCCAGCTATTTTCCCAAGTTCTTGGGTATAAATGTTCCTCCTGTCTCAGCCTCCTGAGTACCTGGGATTATAGCCACAAGCCACTTTGCTGGGCAAAGCAGGTATTCTTTACAAACTAAAAGCACAATTTTTTTTCAGGAAGGTTAGTCTGCCTCTCCAACTATGCCACATAATATTCCAATAATGTCTTTCAGATGTGGGTGACTACACATGTATTTTCTTTTTCCCAGTTTCAGAATCAATATACCATGTAACATATTGACTTTCAGTGTCAGCAAAGGTGCATGGAAAATTGAGATTTGTTCTTACCTGGGGATTATCTCCCATTGGCAACTAACAGATGCTTTTTGTCCTAGAGAAATCAAAGTGTTGCTTATATAGTTGTGGTGTGCTTATCTATTGCAAGTACGTTCAGAGTTCATTTCTAACACTCACTGCTGTTGTTGGGAAGGAATTTCAGTCATTTATTTCAGAATGCAATACTTTCTTTCCTCACCACATATCAACAAAACAACACATCTTTCCTCATATGGCATCCATCAAGCAGCATTAGTCAAGGAAAGAGAGAGAGTGAGGGTGACAAACAGAAACTCCTACATAATTGTCAGTCTGCTTAGACAAAGCTCATGTTGCATTAGACAGGTGTGTTAGAATTGACCAACATAAACATAGGCAGGAAGGGTAGCACTTGTGCTGTTTTGTTAATAACTGTGAATAAGCTATAATTTACATTTACACTTTGTATTTTAATAGAATATAGCTCAGCTTATTAAATTGAAAATAATAAGTGGAGCTGTTGCTATAAGTATTATGAGTTATTACATTAAAAAATGCTTGACCTGGAAGAAAACATCACATATAAACTATCTCTTACTTTACCAATAGGCATGTAAGCGTATTCTCTAGTAATTCCTTATTTGTTTACACCAAAACATCAATGACAAAAGTAGTCCATAATATTATGACTAATTAGATATGATACGCATTGCACTTATGACATTTAGAAACCTGCACAATTATATCTTTATAATTACTAACGATGAATAGCCTATTGAATCCTATGAAAGCCAACGTAACAAATTGGAGTTTGTTTTCCTGCTACAAGTATTATATTCTGTGGTTCCCTTTTTGGTCAGTGCAATTACACTTTGGCTGTAAGAATTAACCAGCCATGCTCAATTTTATGATATCAAGATGAATTTGATATTTGATTCACTGTTGCATTTATACATACATGAGTGGTAACACTGATACTTGGTTTTCATCAGAGACTCCGATAATATCTTATTTAGCATTAAAGAAGGTAAAAAGCTATAGTTTCTCCTTGCTAATTTAGTTCTATAGGGGTGACAAAGGTTCTATGGTAGTTGCCTTGTTAGCGAAGTAGGATTATACATTTGGGTCTCTAAAAAAAGTACGACTATTTGGAATGTGTGAAATTACACAAAGTTAAATATGATGAAGAGAATGATTGCATGTAAAGTTACAGAATATACTTGTTGTCATAACAATTTAATGTAATTATTAATTTAATGTAATTATTGTAATTATAATGTGATTGCGTAACAATTTAATGTAATTATTAAATATTAATATTATACACAAGAATATTTGCTTAGTTGGGTCAAAGTTCACGTGAAAGCTAGAACATCTATATGGAAAGCCCACATCTTTACATGGTCCACGATATATTAACTTATGTTTTACCTGGCTTAGTATAAATGGAAGAAAAAAATCCCACTTTTGAACACCCACGATGAATGAGATATTGGACTGAGTGCTGTGTGTGTCCTTCCTGGGGCAGGTCATGCCCGTGAATGTCCACTTCAGTGCTGGTAGGTAAAGAGGAAATGCAGCTTGATCCTGGTCGAAGAGGCAGGATTCACTCTGGTCTGTTTTGTAAAAGCTGCGTGGTAATGCCTCTCTATTTAAATATACCAGAAGCAACTTTAAGATCATTAAATTGGTTAAAAGCTATAAGAAGAATGAGCATTTCCTTTTTAGTGCATATTTTTGAGTATTTTAGTAGCAACGATTAGAAGCCGCACACAGCTAACTGGTTGAATGTATGTAATTTGCTTCTTCTCACAGAGCATGTTTCCTCTCATGACTTCCCAAACTAATTACAAGACTAGATGTATCTATTAATTTCCAAAAAAAGTAAATACCGTTATGGTAGCATATGTAAATTCTGATGTTCTGGGTCCTAAAGTAGTTGGTCCTAAATATATACAGCATTTAATACCCACTCCCAATTGAAACAATGAGATGTCGCTTCTCATCTATTAGAATGGCTATTATTTAAAAAAGAAGAGGTAAGTATTGGTGAGGATAAGGAGAAAAGGGAACGCTTGCACACTATTGGTGGGAATATAAATTACTGTAGTCATTAAGGGAAACAGTATGGAGATTTCTCAAAAAATTGAAAATAGAACTTACCCCCCCAAAAAAAACAAAACAAAACAAAAAAAAAAAAACCTACTCCCATTTCAGGAGCCAGAAATTCTTCTATCTCAGATTATCTTGACTTCTTTTAAGCTCTTTAGTAGATCTCCCGGACAACTCAGGGCCTTCTTTTTCCCATGGTCATGAAGAGCCTGCTTTGCTTTCTCAAAATATTTCATTTCCAGTTAGGTTTTTAATTTCATAATTTCACAATCAATTCAGTAGAGCTAATATAGCACATGCTTTGAGATGATTAAGAGTCTCTAAAATATTGATATGTATTTATTGATGTGCATCTGTTGCCTCAAATCTAGATTGATTGTATGTTCATTAATGAGTACCTCTATCTTTTTCACTTGTCTTGATTGATTCGTTGATTCATTTATTTAATACGCAACTATTGAGTGCTGTGTGTAAGGCTCTAAGCTGGGTGTTCCAGAAGAAATACATCTGACTGTTAATTGATGCTTGCTTTCAAGAAGGCTAGTTACCATTTAATGGGAAAGATAAGCATAGGAAGAACAAACTATAATTTAAATCAGGATTAGATTGAACTATGTGGTATGGGAGGAATGAGTGATTACCTTTTCTCTGAATGAATGAATTATGTCAGTTCTTGGCTCAAAAATTTCAGTGGTTCCCATTCTCCTCAGCCTTATACAATCTGTATCCAGCATTCATTTATTCGATGATAATTTAACTTTCAGCATTCTAACCATATCTAACTGTTAGTCTTTGGTGCTATATGTCCCCTGAACATATTCTTCATAATCTTGCTTAAACTACCTCCTTCAGAAAATGTTCCTTAACTAAACTCCATCTACAATGCTTTCTTCTTCTTTGTAATTTCTTAATTTAGTAGACTCCTTTCGGACATTGTATTGATAATGCATGTTTTAAAAGTACCTGAGTACTTAGTTGATTGAATTTTCTATGGTACTGTATGTTCAGTATGATAAGGTCCCAGTAAATGTTTGTTGACTGATTTAAAAGTCTCAGAGATCAGAAACATTTTTTTTTTTTTTTACGTTTGCTTACAGGTGTATACTTTTTGAAGATGATTGCATTGCTGAAGTTAAAATGCAGTAATATTACTTATTATAAAATGTTGGCATATGTATTGTTTTTCTAATTTGGTTATGGTGTTTGTGTAAGATCAAATTTTTACTGTTAAGATACTATCATGGAAAATTAATAAAATTAAACTTACCATTAATTTACCATTAAATTACCTAATCAACATATAAAATAACATGGCTAACAAACTAAAGAAATTTATCATCTGATTATAACATACATACTGATACTTGCACAAATCACAAGAGTTCAGCTTGATGAGTAACCACCACACTTGAAATGCTAGAATATTACCAGCATTTTAAAAGCCCCCCCCCCCCCCAAATACTGTATTGTCACACAGTTTTCCAGGACTTTTTTTTCCCAGTTTGCATTCTTAGCAGCAGCATGCAGAATTTCCAGTTTTGCTGTATCTTCACTATTACTATTTTTTTTTTGTCAATCTTCTTAATTTTAGGTACTCTAGATTGGCTTAATTTAGAATAAATAGCATTATCTCATGTTTTAGCTTGCATTCTCCTCATGAGTAATGAGAAAAACACGTTTGCCTGTGTTTATTGGTAATTTATGTATCTTCTTTTAGGAAGTATCTTAGACTTTTGCCCATTTTTCTATTGGGGAATTCTTCATAGATATTGGGCATATGTTACTTATTATTTATGCACATTTCAGATGATATTTCCTCCTGGTGTATCTCACCTCTTAAATCTCTTAAACGTTTCTTTTGATAAACAGAATTGCTTAATTTTAATTCATGATTAACACTTTTTGAGTTCTGTTTAGGAAATCTTTACCTATTTCAAAGTCTCAAAGATATTCTTGTGTGTTGTTTTCTTGAAATTTTTTTATTTCACCATTCACATTTCTATCCACAATCCAGCTGCAATTAACTTTTATATATCATGTTAATAAGGAACATTTATTTGATTCCATATGATTATCTTGTTGACTCAGCATGGCTTATAGAAAAGGCTATCCTTTTCCCATTATTTTTCAGTATCACTTTATCATTTTTGTTATAAATCATGTGTCATATGTGTGGTTCTTTTTCAGACTTTCTCTTTTGTTACATTTCTGAACTTCTTTTCTGGACTTTTCCCACCTGTACAAATACCTTACTGCCTTAATTATCATAGCTTTATAATAAATCTTGCAAACCTTAAAACTCTCTTCTTTAAGATTGTCATAGTTATTCTTTGTAATTTAGAAAAAACTTGTATATTTCCATAAAATATAATTGGACACTTTGGGAGGGGTTTACATTAATTCTTCACATCAATTTGCAGAGAATTGGCATTAAGTCTTCTGGATCCTGAATATCCCTCTATTTAGTTCCTCTTTAATTTCTCTCAAAATGTCATGTAGTATTTGTGGAGAAACAGTCATCATTTTTAAACTTAGATTTATTAGGTGCTTTAAGTTTCATGCTTCTATGGTAAATGTATCTTAAATTTATTTTTCTCACATTTGTTAAGGGTATATTATTGTATATTATCATTTGGTTTCTCCAGAAACATACCCCACCTACACAAAGGATGCCAAAAAATGTATACAGATTGTAAGAAACAAAAAGACTGTATTAAGCTTGTAATACTCAAGTCATGTTTTATTTCTGCAATTACAGCAGGTGGTTAAATGTGGCTTGTATTCATCTTTTGTTATTTTTAATGTATTGAGTATTATAAGCCTAATATAGTTTTTTCCTTTCTTACAATGTGTATACATTTTTTTGCACCCTGTATATAAATACTGTTAGTCAGTGTTCTCCAGAGAAACAGAGAAGAAGGAGAGTGAGGGAGATATTTTTATGAGGAATTGGCTCATGTAAGTCTGGAAGCTGAGAAGTCACACAATCTGCCATCTGCAAGCTAGTGACCCAGGAAAGCCAGTGGTATAATTCAGTCTGAGTCCAAAGGCTTGAGAACCAGGAGAGTTGATGATATAAATCCCAGTTCAAAGGAAGAAGAGGAGATGAAATAAAAGGAGTGGAGGAGAATTCCTCCTCCCTCTGCCTTTTATTCTAGTCAGGCTCTCAATAGATTGGATGATACTCACTTACATTGGAGAGGGTACTCTATTGAATACACTGATACAAAAGCTAACCTCATACAAAAACACTCACAGACACATCCAGATATAATGTTTAACTCGTGGTTTCTGTGACCCACTCAATTTGACACATAAAGTTAGCTACCACATATGCAAATATAATATTAACTTGAGATATCACCTAACCCCAGTAAGAGTAGCCCACATAACAAAATCCCCAAACCAGAAATGTTGGCGTGGATGTGGAGGAAAGGGCACACTTCTACACTGCTGGTGGGAATGCCCACTGATACATCCCTTCTGGAAGGATGTATAGAGAATATTTAGAGACCCAAAAATAGACCTGCCATTCGATCCTATAATTCCTCTACTAGGTTTATACCTAGAAGACCAAAAGTCACAATATAACAAAGACATCTGTACCAGAATGTTTATTGCAGCCCAATTTATAATTGCTAAGTCATGGAAGAAGCCCAAGTGCCCATCAACCCACGAATGGACTAGCAAATTGTGGTACATGTATACC